>CAUYQU010040299.1:0-53696 GCA_963574635.1 Cheracebus regulus | reverse complement strand
ACACACACACACACACGGAAGCGCTAGAAGAAGAGGAACGGCTACCCAACTAGCTTGCCCTTGCTTTGTCACTAATAAAGCCACAAGAACAAGTCCATCGAGGTCGTGTGGTCCTTGCTGGCCGAGGCGCGCGACAATTATCAACTGTATTCATCCTGACCTTGAATCCTTCTTACTAATCTCGGATATTTTCATGCTGGCTCTTCCATCTGCTGCTTCGCAGAAACTCTATCCCTGACAAACTCTTGATCTCTGTTTATTCACTTCATCTTCCTGACTTGTAAGTTTCTTATCTTTAAAACACAAAACCTAACTTCTGTCTCACAGAATTATGGTGGGGATAAAGGAAGACAATCATGTGACTTTTCGTAAGTCACAAGGCAATCTAAAGGTATAATTAGAACATCTTCTTTTCAAATCTGAACTAATCTTGGGGTCCCATCAGGCAGTAGAATTGAACCCTTGAAGTCTTTCATTCTTTCCATCTAACTGGCTTCATATAGTTTCATACTCAAGATTCTGATCATAGTCAGAAATTAGTAATTTCATGCATTCTATACCGTGGCTTCTATAAATGAATTGTTTACAAGATGGGTTAAGAATGTATTTGCTACACCTCTGTTCTCCCAATATCCCTCATCTCTACTTTATTCTAACTCTGTGACAGTTTTGAAGTGAAAAAGATAATCAATACTATCCATCTGCTTGGGGAGTTCTGGTATATTAGTACTTTTCCAATAATGTAATTTATGTGGCTTTTCCTTTTTATTCAAATCCAAATTAATACTCAACAGAAAGATTTGATTTTATTACTAAAATTCTGGATTATTGTGGAAGCTATACCTTATTTCCATGCACCTTGCCTACAAATACTGTTGTAACTGAGTGAGTGTGAAATCACTACTGAGACAAAGACTAGGCCAAATTACAGGGTCTTTATTGCCAGCGGCCATGGAGGACTCGCATCCCTTTAACCCGCGGCCCCAAAAGGAGGGTGTCAAGAACTTTTATGCCCATAAACCACCTCCTGGGCGGGGGTAGGGGTGAGGGGCTTCGATATTCCGAAGGCCAGTGGACTTTGGACATTCCATAAACCACCTACTGGGTAGGGGTAAGGGTGAGGGTCTTTGGACATTCCGAGGGCCAGGGGACTTTGGACATTCCGATTGTTACTTAAATGGTTCACAGAAGTCAAGATAAGCGTTAGTTTACACATTGTCTGGGTAGGGTGGAAATTACAGACCTTAGTTACTTATTACAAGTCACAGGGGCCAAGATGGCATGGGTTTGGACTGCTTGCCTGTCACATTAGGGTTACAGAGAGCAGTTTCAATGGAAAGCTGAGGTATGGTCGAGGTATGCAGTTTATGGGGCAATTACCATGTCTCATTCCTCCCTTGTTTTATTTACAGGAATTAAATCATTGATTCCTCCAGCAGGTTAGTATTGTTTGTTTGTTCTAAGGGCCCATATTGAGAGCTTAATATCATTAATTTTACAGCGTCTACCCTAGATTTAATGAACCTGAGCAGTTGATATAGGAGGCAGGGACCAAACATGAGTCCCAGTAGGACTAGGGCCAGAGGTCCCACCAGGCCCATAAGGAGAGAAGTGAGCTAAGGGGACCAGGAAAACATTTTTTGATACCAACTTTCTGAAGCCTCTCAAAGTTGTTTTCTGGTTTTGAGATTTTGTCTGACCAGGGAGAGGCTCTCTCGGATGAGGCCTGACCTATTAGCATAGAAGCAACATTGTTCATTAAGGGCAGCACATAACTCCCCCTTTTTAAAGAATAACAAATCTAGTCCTCGCCTGTTTTGGAGGACCATTTCAGCCAAAGACTCAACCTGATCAGTGAGTTGGGAAATGGAGTTTTCCAAGTGGCTTAAATCGGTATCTATATGCTGGGATAGAGCTTTAAAATTTTGGTCCCCAGTTATAAGAGCTGATATGCCAACTGCGGTGGAGCCAGCAATGCCTAATCCAACCAGTAGAGGGATGGCGATAGGGACTTGCTTCCATCAGGCAGTAATAATACCTGATGGGGCCAGGAGGTTAAGTCCCTGTTGGCCATCATAAATGTCAACTCTGGGGAGGATGTGTACCAGGGTGCAGAGTATGGGAGTAGAGCTGCTGAAATGGTATGTGGAAATGCAGTTGGTGAAGCCAAATGGGCAGGCTAACCAAGTGGTATCTTGGGGCCCGATAGTAAAGGTTTTTACCATTAAAGGTTACATTGTGGGAGACATTACAATAGTGTCCACAGGGAGAAATTGCAAGGGTGTAATTTGGGGAGTGGTAACAGTGCCCAGACCCTTCTGTGTCTCCCAGGGTTAAACGGAGTGTGGATTGGGAGCATGAAGAAATGGACAGGTTGGCAGGTAATTGGGAAGCCAACCCGGTATAAAATGGTGGTGGAAGGTTTAGATAGCACCAACAGTCTTTCCCTAAATCTGGGTTAAGACTTGTTGAGGAGGTGGTGAGCCAAGGACAAGGTTAGCAGGGTTGTGTCCTCTTTGAGCCAAGTTGGGGTTGTAGGGGAAGGCTATTGAGGGGGAGTACTGATTATCTGGATGAGGGGGCTTTGTATTTTTAGGGGGGCTTCTTGTATGACCTGAGCAGTGGGTCCTATAAAGGTGGTTGGGTCTGGGTGGGGTTATATGCTGGATGGTAAAGATGTTTCCCATGTCCCACCCACGCATATATACCCTGAGACCCCAGGTTTGCCCTGTTGTCAATCTACCATCTGGGGTAGTTACAGTTATCCTGAGTGGGTTACATACAAGACCCAGTGTAGCACAGGGATGGGGGAGAGTCTCGGTTAAAAGAGATGAAGGAGTCTATGTTTTTGGTGTACCCTGATATAGTGGAGATAGTTTCATAACCCCAATGGGGGCAGAAGAATTCATTTAAGTCCCCACAGTTCCATCTCTTTTGTGGGGTGGATCCCAGGCACAGATATAATCCCATGGTCTGGAGTTGTTACTCTGCCCCTGAACTGCCACACCCCGCTACACTTCCACTTGTTCTGAAACTTAGGTTCGGGCCCAGGAGGGCACAGAAGTCTAGGGAGAAGGTAACAGGATTCTTTGGCAAGTACTCCAGGGTTAAGTTGACTAGGGTGGATCCCTTCCTGGTTAAGGAACTAACATATCCTCCAGTGGAGCCCTCAGTGAGGACCCATTGATAGTAGATGGGTTCTAAAGGGGATTTGCTATAGGGATTTACAGCACGGATTAGGGTGGTGAGGGTGGTGACCACAAAGAGCGGACAAGTCTTAGCTTTAGTGAATCAGGGGATGAGTGTTTAATGTTCCATTGCCCTTCCGATGGGGCAGTCTTGATGTGGGTGTGATGAGTCCAGGCCGTTAGTCCATCCACCTTGAGAGCGGTGGGTGTGGTCAGCATAACCATGTAGGGTCCCTTCCATCGGGGGGTGAGGCCGGAGGTGGTGAATCTTTTAACAAGGACAGAGTCTCCAGGCTGGAAGGGGTGTGTCAGCTGTTCTGCAAGGTCCAATGGGGTGGGACGGGTCTCCTTAATGAGCTGGTGTATCTGGGATTGAACAGACTGGAGCGCCTGTAAGGACTTAAGGAGTGTATAGTTACGGACTTCAGCATGCATGGTATCCACAGGTCTGGGGAGGAAGGGAGGAGGCCTGCCGAACATGATTTCAAAAGGGGAGAAACCTTTCTGATAGGGTGTGCACTGGACACGGAGGAGGACAAAAGGAAGCAGGCTGACCCAGTTTTCACCGGTTTCTAGGATAAACTTTGTCAGGGTTTCTTTTAGGGTCTGGTTCATTCTTTCCACCTGTCCTGAACTCTGGGGATGATAGGCACAGTGTAATTTCCAGGATATACCCAGGGCCTTGGCTAGGCCCTGAGAAATTTGTGCAGCAAAGGTGGGCCCATTGTCTCACCCCAACGTTAGAGGGAGGACAAACCGAGGAACAAGGTCCTGTAATAGTTTTTTTGTGACCACCAAAGCAGTCTCAGACTTAGTGGGGAAGGCCTCAACCCATCCAGAGAACGTATCTATAAATACCAGGAGGTATTTATAGGCATTTACTGGGGGTTTTATTTCAGTGAAATCTACTTCCCAGTGCTCCCGAGGGCTAGTCCCTCTGAGTCTCACTCCAACCTGGCTAGACCTGTTCCCTCCCAGATTTACTCGGGCACATACATTACACCAAGCAGTGAGTGCCTTGATATGTTCATGTAAATGGGGAATGTAGTACTTGGCTTTTAGCAGTTCAGTTAGTTTGGTCTGTCTTGAGTGGCCTCGTGTGTCCTTAACTAGGGCCCATCCTAGAGCCTCAGGGACCACAATCCTTTGGTCTGGCAGTATCCACCATCCTGTGGAGCCCTGTGTGGCACCCTGCTCCTTTGCAAAGTCCTTCTCACCTGAGGAATACATGGGAGTAGGGGGCAGAACTGGGGCGGGCAGGGTTACAAGGAGGGTCAGTGGTTTCACTGGCCCCATGGCTGCCTGCCTGGCCTGTAAGTCAGCAGCCCTATTTCCCCTTGCCTCTGGTGAATCCCTCTTTTGCTGTCCCTTGCAAGGGACTACTGCAACAGTCTTAGGCTTCCAGCTAGCCTCCAGCAGGGCTAGAATTTCCTCATTTTTTAATAGCTTTTCCTTCTGAGGTAACTAGTCCTCTTTCTTTATATATTGCTCCATGTACATGAGCTGTAGTGAAAGCATAATGGCTGTCAGTATAAATAGTGACAGTCTTTCCCTCTGCCCAGTTTAAGGCTTTTATCAGGGCTACAAGTTCAGCCTTTTGGGCTGAAGTCCCATGAGGAAGGGCCTGGGCCTAGATGACCTGCTCTAGGGTGGCTACAGCTGCCCCCTAATACCTGACTCCACTGACCATAAAATTGCTGCCATCTGTATACAGTACCTCTTCTGGGTTCTGTAAGGGGAAGTCTGTGAGGTCCGGTCAAGAGGTTTGGATGATATCTGTTATTTGTTGACAGTCATGTATAAGTTCTTCTGGCTTACTATTAGGCAGCAGTGTGGCCAGATTCAAGACTGTAGTCTTCAGGAACTTGATGCAGGCCTGGTCCAAGTGTAGAGACAGATACTGTACAATGCGGGCATTAAACATCCATCTTCCTGGAGCCCCGTGGAGTACTGATTCTACTGCATGGGGTGGCACTAGGCTTAATTCCTGCCCCAGAGTCAGTTTGTCTGCCTCCTTTACCAACAGGGCTGTTGCTGCCATGGACCAAAGGCAGGCTGGCCACCCAGAGGCTACAGGATCAAGTCTTTTGGATAGGTAGGCAACTGGCCTGGACCATGGTCCTAATGTCTGGGTGAGCACCCCCTTCGTGATTCCTTGTTTTTCATGTACAAACAACCAGAAGGGTTTAGAAATACCTGACAAGCCCAGGACTGGGGCTAAGGTAAGAACAGCTTTAAGTTTATCAAAAGCCTGTTGTTCTACTACTGTCCAAATTATGGATTGATTCCCTCCTGTGCAGGCATACAGAGGCTTGGCTATTTTGGCAAAATCTAAAATCCATAGCCTACACTACCCTACCGCCCCAAGGAACTCCCGAACTTGGTGTGTTTTGTAGTAGGGGTGGGTATCTGTAGTACTACTTGGACTTGGCTAGGCGCCAGTGCCCAGTTGCCTTTTTCTATGATATAGCCCAGGTAAATAACCTCTTGTTGACAGAGCTGGGTCTTTTTGTCTGAGACTCGATATCCCAGAGTTTGTAGGGTTAACAGTAACAACTGGGTGGCTTCCTTGCAGGTCTCTTGGGTTCTTGAGTCCAGAAGTAAGTCACTTCTGGACTTACTTGAAGTAGAGAACACTCAGGGAACTCATCCCGGAAGGTGGCAAGATCCTGGCTAAGTGCTTCATCAAAGAGGGTGGGAGAGTTTTTGAATCCCTGAGACATCTGGGTCCATGTGAGTTGCCCTGAGACCCCAGTGTCTGGTCTGTCCACTCAAAGGTGAACATGAGTCTGCTGATTGTGGCCAGTGGGATGCAAAAGAATGCATCCTTGAGGTCCAGGATGGTATAGTAATGGTGGTTCAGGTTCAGGAGGCTTAGGAGGGTATATGGATTTGGGACTATGGGGTGGACAGTTTCTACTCTTTTATTTACTTCCCTTAAGTCTTGTACTGGCCAGTAATCCTTTGTGCCAGGTTTTAGAACAGGGAGCAGAGGGGTGTTCCAGGGTGATGTACAGGTGGTGAGAATCCCTCCTTCCAGGAGTCTTGTTATGTGCGGAGCAATTCCTTGCCTTGTTTCCTGACTCACTGGGTATCGCCGTACCTGAACCAGAGCTGCTGTTGCCAACAGTTGGACCACAACTAGGGTATGGTGTTCGGCCAGACCTGGGGGATTTGTTTCAGTCCACACTCTGGGTACACTATCCTGGAATTGGCGGAGGAGGTCTGAGATTGATGCCTGATTTGTTTCTGATGATAAAGCTTCCTGCAAGAGATACTCATCTGACAGAGCACAAGTGATGAGGATTTGCTGAGGTGCTTTCGATATGGAGGGCAAAGTGAGGATGGAGAGACAGGCCTGATTTCACAGAAGGAGATGTTGCTCGAAGTTTGTGAAGTAGGTCCCGCCCTAATAGTGGGTAAGGGCATTCTGGAAGAACTAAGAAGGAATGGGTAACGGTGCCAAAGTCAATGACTCGATTTGTGGTCCATGAACTTGTCACGGTCTTTCCTGCGCCCCCTGGATGACTGTTTTCCTATTGGATAGTGGGGCCAGATGCTGAGTAAGGACTGAGTGGGCCACCCTGCTGTCTACTGAAGAGGTTTGTCTACTGATAAGTTTGCCCCCAATCTTTAAGGTAACCCTGGGCTCCTGGGGGCTTAACATATAAGAGCCCTGGCCCAGTCAATCCTGACCTTCTAAATTGAGTATAACTCTCAGTGGTTTTTCTTGAGCAGTTATTCATCTTTTTCTCTTGGGGCATTCGTTTTTCCAATGTCTCTCTTCTTTACAGTACACACACTGGTTTCTTCCTAACGGGGGCTGGGGCCCCCAGGGGCCCTTTTGCAAGCCCCCCTGCCTTCATGGAATGACTCGTGTCTCCTGAAAGGCTACTATTACTGCCTTAGTAACTTTTTTGTCTTGTATGGCTCCAGGAGTATCCCTGTTATCAAAAACCTTCTGGGCAATGTCCAGCAATTGGGTCAAATTCATTCCCTGGATTCCATCTAGTTTTTGTAACTTTTTCCTGATATCTGAGGCTGACTGGGAGACAAAGGCTAAGTTAATGGCCTGTTGATTTTCCAGGGCCTCAGGGTCTATAGGAGTATAGGTACAGTATGCCTCTTGTAGGCATTCCAGGAAAGCAGCGGGTGACTCCTGCAGACCCTGAGTCACTGTTCCTACCTTGGAGAGGTTGATGGGCCTCCTAGCCACCCTTAACCCCTGCTAAAAGGTACTGGTGAAGTGTTCAGAGCCTGGTGACACCCCCCCAAGGTGTTGAGGTCCCATTGGGGTTGCGCAGAGGGAAAAACCTCTTCAATTCAGTCCCAGTTCTCTTCTACTGTTCCTCTTCCTGGACCTATGATGGCTTTCGGGGCTTCCTAATTCTGCCTCTTTCCTCTGTGGTGAACAAAATCAGTAATAATTGTTGGCAGTCATCCCAAGTGGGACAGTGAGTCTGAAGTACAGATTCCAAGAGCCCTGTCAAAGCCTGGGGCTTCTCAGAGAATGGGGGATGTTGAGCCTTCCAGTTATATAAGTCACTTGATGAGAAGGGGATGTGAACAAAGATGGGTGACCCCGATTGTCTGTCTCCTCCCGTTGGGGGTGCCTCTCAGAGAGGAAGGACTGCTGGTGTGCAGGGGGAACAAGGGTTGGTTACTGGTACTATCAGGGGGAGGACGCTGAGGCCCCGATTTGGAGGGCCTTGACTATGGTGGAGGTAATTCTTGATCTTCTGCCAGGGAAGGAGCATGGCTGGCTCTGAAGGGGCTTTCTTGGGGCCTGCCAGCATAACTTGTAACCCAGCATGCTTTATGCAGTGTTTAAGCCAAGTGAGGGGGGCGGTGCTGTTGAACTAAGCCTAGCCATGGTCAATGTAAGGAAACTGATCTGGGTGCCAGGGGAACCTGTCACCACATCTCATACAGCCTGGGTTACCTTGGGATCATATGTCCCGGTGTCTGGCCACCCCACCCCAAATGACGGCCACTCCAGTTTACACAGGGTGCGGAGGTTTTTTGGGGTTAGTTTTACCCCATATTGGCCTGAAAATCCAGCCTTGAAATTGGCCGTCATGCACTGGAGTGGGGTGCAGGGCCGGGAACCAGATGATCCCATCTGTTTTTTTTTTTAACCTACCAGTTGTTACCTGGACCTGTTTGCTGTTATAGTACTGTCAGTTCCGGAAAGTGTTGTACTC
This sequence comes from Cheracebus regulus, assembly GCA_963574635.1. NCBI lineage: Eukaryota > Metazoa > Chordata > Mammalia > Primates > Pitheciidae > Cheracebus > Cheracebus regulus. The sequence goes on along the minus strand of CAUYQU010040299.1, from coordinate 45,304 downwards.
GTGCCTTGCCCTTTCCAGCACCGGTTTTAAGTATGCCTCTGCAGCAAGGTCTTGTAAGGAGGGGGCAACAAGGTTGACAGGCCTATCCCTGGCACGAGGCAAGGAGACGGGCAGAAGCAGCCAGGGGTGCGGGTCAATGTCACCCGCATGGGACCACAGTGGTGAATTGTAAGCTTTTAGGAGATAAAAACCACTTTGGGACGATCTTCCCTAAAATCTGACTTCTAAGATTCTAGAAAAAGCTACAACTGATGCGCTGGGGGCAGAATTGCCTCCTGGACATTTAAAAGAGAAAAGGAGGGGACTAATGGTGAAAGAGGAAGGAGAATAAAGTTATTTCTAGAGGCATAAAATCAGTGAAAGTCCCCTGCAACCAATGGTCATTTAACCAATTGAGAACATTGTCTGGCCTTAGTGAGGAAGGCCTAAACCACTGCAGATCAGTCAATAAGCACCTCAGAAAACTAGAGAATCTACAGTAAAGACAGGACCACATGAGAGGTAGACAGACACAGGGTGGGTGTCCCCCGCGGGAGACCAATCTGATGCCTGCCTGGCCACATCCCTGAAGGGATATTTCAGAGCTTCTTGGCTAAGATGTACTCGTATAAACCCTGGGCCTGGTCACTGCAGAGGTGAGTCACTGTTATGCCCTATGACCTCTCCATGGAACCATGGGTGAAGGCCCACACAGGTCCCATAGCCCGCTGGCTGTGGGACCACACATATATGCACTCTCTCATTCACACTGAGGTTATGGAAAACAACCGAAAACTGAATTACCCGAGTCTCCAGTGACATCTCACAGTGTAGGCTTGCCTAGTCAGAGATTAACGACTGTGTCCGGTCTCCTGACCTAGGCTCCTGATGGACCAGCGCCCCTACCCCCAACCCTGATTTCCAGAACTGACTTACCTCCAGAGGTTCCTGGGACCCTGAGGAACTTCAGGTGAATGTCGGCCAGGTAGTCAACCGTCTGCCACGGGGGCCCTGGAACATCTCAGGGGGCGCCTCCCCTAGAAATCCCCGAGGCAGGAGCAGCCGCTCGGGCGAGAATCGGGGGATTTGGTCTGAGTGATGATGGAAAAATCTCGCTGCGGCCTCCAAATGTTGTAACCGAGCGAGCGTGAAATTACCACTGAGACAAAGACTAGGCCAAATTACAGGGTCTTCATTGTTGGCGGCCATGGAGGGCTCGCCTCTCTCTAACCCGCGGCTCCGAAAGGAGGGTGTCAAGACCTTTTATGCCTGTAAACCACCTCTTGGGCGGGGGTGAGGGTGAGGACATTCTGAGGGCCAGGGGACTTTGGACATTCCGATTGTTACTTAAGTGGTTCACAGAAGTCAAGATAAGCATTAGTTTACACATTGTCTGGGTAGGGTGGAAATTACAGACCTTAGTTACTTATTACAAGTCGCAGGGGCCAAGATGGTGTGGGTTTGGACTGCTTGCCTGTCACATTAGGGTTACAGAGAGCAGTTTCAACAGAAAGCCGAGGTATGGTTGAGGTATGCAGTTTATGGGGCCATTACCATGTCACAATACATTGATTCTTTGGGAAGCAACCCTTTGGTTACCTGAATTGCCTATACTATACTTCTTGACTCATGCTTTCCCTAGGATTCCATCACACATTAACTCTTCTTTCTCTTGTTACTCTTTCGGTTTTTTTGGCAGGCTCCTCTTCCTTTGCTCTTTGTCCACTGTGTTACCTTGCAAAGTGCCTGTGAAGTAGTCATCATCTCCATCTTCGAGAATAAACAGGAGATTGTTCCTTTTAATTAATAGGCACATGCTAGAAATCAAAGCATTTCTATACATCAATAACAGAGCCAAATCAAAGTGAACTCCCATTCACAATTGCTACAAAGAGAATAAAATACCTAGGAATACAACTAACAAAAGAATGTAACAGACCTCTCCAAGGGGTCTCCAACTACAAATCACTGCTCAATGAAATAAGAGAGGACACAAACAGATGTTGATCATGATCATGGCTGGGAAGAATCAACATTGTGAAAATGGCTATATTGCTCAAAGTAATTTATAGATTCAATGCTATCCCCATCAAGCTTCCAATGACCTGCTTCACAGAACTGGAAAAAAACCACTTCAAACTTCATGTGGAACCAAAAGAGAGCCCGCATAGCTAAGACAATTCTATGCAAAAAGAACAAACCTGGAGGCATCATATTGCCTGACTTCGAACTATACTACAAGGCTACCATAATCAAAACAGCCTGGTACTGGTACCAAAACAGAGACATAGACCAATGGAACAGAACAGAGGCCTCAGAAGCCCACACATCTACAATCATCTGATCTTTGACAAACCTGACAAAAGCAATGGGGAAAGGATTCCCTGTTTAATAAATGTTGTTGGGAAAACTGGCTAGCCATGTGCAGAAAGCAGAAACTGGACCCCTTCCTGACACCTTACACTAAAATTAACTCTAGATAGATTAAAGATTTAAACATAAAATCTAACACCATAAAAACCCTAGAAGAAACCCTAAGCAAAACCATTCAGGACATAGGCATAGGCAAGGACTTCATGGCTAAAACACCAAAGCATTGGCAACAAAAGCCAAAATAGACAAATGGGAGCTAATTAAGCTCCAGAGCTTCTGTACAGCAAAGGAAACCATAATTCGAGTGAACTGGCAACCCACAGAATGGGAAAAAGTTTTTGCAATCTACCCATCTGACAAAGGGCTAATATCCAGAATCTACAAAGAACTAAAACATATTTACAAGAAAAAAACAAGACTATTCAAAAGTGGGCAAAGGATATGAACAGACACGTTTCAAAAGAAGACATCTATGAGGCCAAGAAACATATGAAAAAATGTTCATCATCACTGGTCATTAGAGAAATGCAAATCAAAACCACATTGAGATACCATCTCACACCAGTTAGAATGGCGATCATTAAAAAATCTGGAGACAACAGATGCTGGAGAGGTTGTGGAGAAATAGGAACACTTTTAAACTTGGGAGTGCAAATTAGTGCAACCATTGTGGAAGACAGTGTGGCGATTCCTCAAGGACCTAGAAATAACATTTGACCCAGCAATCCCATTACTAGGTACATACCCAAAGTATTATAAACTGTTCTATTATAAAGACACATGCACACGTATGTTCATTGCGGCACTGTTTACAATAGCAAAGACCTGGAACCAACCCAAATGTCCATCAGCAATAGACTGGATAAAGAAAATGTGGCACATATACATCATGGAATACTACGCAGCCATAAAAAACGATGAGTTCATGTCCTTCATAGGGACATGAATGAATCTGGAAACCATCATTCTCAGCAAACTGACACAAGAACAGAAAATCAAACAACACATGTTATCACTCATAGGCGGTTGTTGAACAATCAGAACACATGGACACAGGGAGAGGAGCATCACACACTGTTGTCAGTTGGTGGGGACTAGGGGAGGGACTAGGGGACTAGGGGAGGGTGGGGACGGTGAGGAGGGATAACTTGGGGAGAAATACCAGATATAGGTGATGGGGGAGGAGGGCAGCAAACCACCTTGCCAGGTATGTATCTATGCAACAATCCTGTATGACCTGCACATGTACCCCAGAACCTAAAGTACAATTAAGAAAAAAAAAGATTCTCCATCAATTATTCCTATTAAGTGAGCTTTTTATAAGTACTGACAATGTGTACAAGGTATTGTTTTCCTGACAAATACCTGAAGTGCAGAAATTCTACAGATTTAATCATGGTGTGGGGTAGAAATGCATTTCCTTGTGAAATGAGATAATATCCAATCAAAGATATTAGAAATACATTCTCAAATAATGAAAATAGGACCACAGTTGTTGTCAAAATTGTCCTGAAAAAAATTTCCAGGTATTTGGATAATAGAGCTTTCACCTAAATGGTTTAATTTGGACAGTTTCAACAAACTAATATACTTATCCAAGTATATCCTGAGTTTCTAGGAAGCAGATCTGTGGTGATTTATAAGCACATTAAAATTTGAGAATCACTGTTTTAGATAATTCTCCATCAAAGCCCTCCAAACAAGGAGTGATAGTCAAGTTGTAGGTAGGAGGCTAGGTAGCCTTTGACCCCAATGCATTTGATTGGCAGCTGTAAATCCCATTATGATTAAGTCCCAGTGATTCCCTAGAAAATCCCCGGATCTTTTCTAAATGAGTAAGCAATGTAGAAAACAAAATTGCTGACCACTAAGTAATTAAAAATGTAATGTGAACTCCATTATTGTCTTTTTTTCACTGTATTCTATTTTCATAGATTAAAAACTTCCTGTCTATATCCCCAATTTCACTTTCTGAGTTAGTATATTGAATTTGAATCCTATCCATCTCTTACTTGTAGAATCAAGGTCAAGATAGTAAATTTTTCAATTTCCTCAGGAAAAGTAGGAATAAAACATCTGCTTCAAGTCTTAGTGAAGATTGAAGATAATACACATAAAGCACATAGCAGGCTTTAATTGTTAGATATAACAATTTATTAGTTCTGTGATGCAGCTCTAGACCTGCCACATAGAATATAAATCTTATAATAGAAAAACTCATCTTTTAGAATAGATTTACATTCAAATTAATCCTGAATAAATATACAAATAAAAAGGATTGAATTCAATTTTTTAAAATACTGTCCAATTTATAACTGAATTGTTTAGTAACAAATTAACTACCCAGGAGGCTCCCTTAAAATCCAAAGGTGGGAATCATGTTCAAAACCAAATAATCAACTTGTGTATTTTTAAGCATCAACTACAACATCAATATGAACACAAGTATATTAAAATGCACCCATATTGTAAAACGGAAATTCATTTCTTTAATCTGGCCTTTTAGATATAAAGTTTTAATTTCAGCTAATAAAAAAATTAGTAACAAGCATTACAGACCCACACAGTTTAAAACTTCAGAATAAAGTAATTAACATCTGGCAGCAGCTTGTTATTGCTTGGCATTCTTCAATCTTAGGAGTTTCCAAAGTATACACAAACCACAGGAGAAATTTGGATCCACATAACCTTCCAGGAAGTTGTAATATATCTGTCAAACCTATGGGTTCTCAAATCTTCTCTTTATCACAGGGTGATATGTTCAATCTAAGCTCAAGGAATATTTCCACGATTGTATTAAAATTTTTTTAGCATTTTATATGTCAATCATTTAAAAGAGTACATATATGTATACATACATGTGTGTGAAGGAATCATACTCAAAAAAAAGACCCACAAAGCTTAAGGATTAGAACATTGTGTCTTTTTCCTGCTTTTCATATCCTGAGGAAACACATCTCCTTAATTTTATGTTAATGATTCTCTTACATTTCCATACAATTTTAGCACATGTACACATTCCTAATTAGTATTTTACTTTTGCTTGTTTATAACTTTATGTAAATGGAATCATAATTTCTTCACTCTCCTTTTTGCTCAACAATGCATTATTGTGATCCATTCATGTTTATTAATGTGGATGTATAATCCCATGGTTCATTCATTTCCATCAATGTACAACATCCCATTGGATAAATATACTGTAATTTATTTATCCTTTCTATAGCTGAGAGATATTTGGCTTTTAATAAAGTTATTTCCTATTGTGAAAAAAACTGCTACAAGCATTCTTTTATATATCTTCTGAAACACAGGTGTAAGAATTTCTCTAGTGCAACCACCCCCAACATCAATATGAGCCTACATTCTGTTGCATCGGGGATGGTGTGTGTATATATGTATATATATATATACGTATATATATACGTATATATATACGTATATATATATATACGTATATATATATATATATACATTTTTTTGTCTTTTTTTGTTATTTTTTTGTCATTTTTTTGTCTGTTGTTTTGTTATGAGCTGTGTAAGTATAGTTTATTTTGAATATTCTCCATTTTTGTTGGGCTTCTTCTGTCTGAAAATCAATGTCTTCCAGCAATTCTGAGAACAAAAACCCCAAACACAAAACTCTTTTCAAATACTGTCTTCTATAATTATTGTATAAAACTCTAATTAAAACTTTATGAATCTCTAGATCAGTGCAGTGGCTCACACCTGTAATACCAGCACTTTGGGAGGCTGAGGCAGGCAGATCACTTGAGATCAGGAGTTGGAGACCAGCCTAGACAACATGGCAAAACTCCATCTCTACTAAAAATACAAAAATTAGCCAGCCATGGTGGTGTGCACCGATAATCTCTGCTACTTGAGAGGCTGAGGTAAGAACAGCTTGAGCTTGGGAGGTGGAGGTTTTAGTGAGCTGATATCACACCACTGCACTCCAGCCTGGGCAACAGAGTGAGACATTGTCTCAAAAAACAAACAAACAAAAAAAAACCACAACAACAATAAAAAATTTTATAAATCTCTGATTAGACATATGTGAATCAATTGTCATTGTCTTATTCTTTTTCCTTTTTTCCTCTTTTCGTATTTGCCATCTCGTCTGTCTCTGCTGTAACCTAGGTGTTTTTTTTCCCTTGTAGTTTATTTTCTAGGTTATCAGTTCTCTTTTTATCTGTATTATTTTCATTGCTATTCACAGTTTCTAATTTTAATTATTATGTGTTTTATTCTTATAATATCAATTGTTACTTTCCAAGTCTGCTCAAATTTGGTAATTTTTTGGTTTCTTCAATATATTTCTCTAAACATGTAGAAACGGAAGTTTATTCTTATTTTGTAGTCTGTACATAATAATTACAGTATATTTAGTCTTTGACATTTTGAATATGCAGGTTCTGATTCTTTGGTTGCTGTTTTCTCATGTTTAGTAACTTTCCTGATTTTGAGCTAATTTTTCTTGCTATTTTATTGTGCGACTTCTTAGAAGCCTATGTTAAACTGCATTCTAAAAATGATTGATAAAATTGCTTTTACCAGATGCTTTAGGGCACTACTAAGTTGAGATCACTTTTATTCTAAATTTTTGAACATTTTTGGTGGGGTTCCAGTGTTGTAACGCATTACAGTGTGAATTGGATCTCTAAATCCATGTAAGTGGTATATTGACATAGAAATTCCTAGATAATTTCTAGGAATTTTACCTCGTCACCCAGAGCCAAGGTCATAGTGTGTATGTCATCTCACAGTCTCTCTCTTTCTACAGGACAATTTTAAAATCTTGGTTTATGCCTTAAGGCTACTGCCCTTCCAAGACCTGGGTTTTATGAGGATTGTTCTTAGATTGGACTTTGCTTGGTACTCTGGGTTCCAATGTCTGCCACCCAACTGCAGGGCGTGTAGCTCATTAAAACCTAGGCGCTAGGCTATCAGGAATTGTCATATTATCCCCAATGCAAAGACAAGCTTCTGAACTTATTACAGTAAATTCAACATTTCAGTGTTTGGCCAGACTGGAATTCCATTATTACTTTCCCATCAGTTCAGCCATGCATTAAATAATACCTTTTATTTTCATATTTTTAGAATTTATTGTTGCATTATGTTGTGATTTGTTACTATGAAAATATTCCTGGAAACAGCAATCCTTTTGAATCTTTTTTCAAAACAGATTCCAACCTTTACGGGGATTTACATTGGGATGCAAATTTCCCTGTTGGGCTCCCTTCTTCTCTTCAGCCTGTATATTGCCTCCTACACTTAGCTTAAATACCTACATATATGAGTAAATTTCTGTAGTTTTGATTTTTTGTGAAGATTAAAGAAATTTTCTCTAGTGACTGGTAAATGAACAACATATATTTTTCTGTGACATCTCCTCCAGTCTTTCCTAATCTGAAAGTTGAATGGCTTTTTGAAACCATGGCTCTTACAGAGTGGCCAGTATTATCTTTGGGATACCTTCACCTCTGTAAAGAAATGTAAAGGGAATACTACACTTAAGACCACCTTTCAAAGTGGAGGCTGGTCTGGCTCCATGAAAAGACTTTGGGAACCTATGGTTTTCACATGTCTATCAAAACTCCCATGGGTAGTTATATGGCTTTTCAACCATCCTGTGGTTTGTGTGCATTCATGGAAGCTCTCAAATTCAAGAATGTCAAGAAATTGGCTTGTGAAAAATCTCAGAAAGATGTGTTTGGTGCCTTCTGATTCTGCATGTATGCAAATGATTAGCATTTTTTCTGTTTAAACCATCGTTCACCTAGAAGCAGTAGTGGCATAAAGAATGCAGCTCATTGCTCTTTCACAGAAAGTGCTAGGGACATGACTGACTTCTTCAGGGCAAATGGTAGTGTTAATAGTCCAGCCTGGCAGAAAGAAACTCTTCAGTTTACCTCACTTTGTTTTAATGTGTAATTTGCAATTCTATATGTATTTTTTATTAATAATTTTCCCTTCACAGTACCTATTTAAATAAACCTTTCATTTTACCTTGAATGATATGTTTATATATGTTTCTGGTAGGGTCACAAGGCTGTTTAAATCCATGAAAATCACTTTCTACTTAGAAAATACACTTTAACCACATTTGGGAGTAAGTGTTGGGGTAATATAGACCAATTGAAAATTACGTATGTTTAATATGAGCTAATAGAAATTAGATGAAATATGCCTACAGTTAAGATGCAAAAATTGAAGGCAAAATATTTGTGGTTTATCAATGCAAAAATTTAATCATTAGACCATTAAGGAATTGTCAAAAGAAAAAAAAATCAAATGAAATTTGAAAAGAGAAAGGGAATTGATGGATTAGACAGCTGCTTTTTTAGAAAGAAGCCTCAGATGTAAAAATATTGTGTAAATTATCAGAAGCTTGGTACCAGTTAAATTGTAGGATTTGAGAAAATATGTGGGTAAAAGGAGTATGAAAAGTAGTTTTGATGTTTAGGTTGTTAAAAAAATTTGAAAATATTGACAGGAGAGTTTAATAAATGACTTAGATATTCAGCCAAGTGTTTAGGATGTGTCATTCTGAAAGCATTGCCATGGGAAGATCAGGTGTTTAAAGAAGGATTATGAATCATTCTGCTATAAACATACATGTATATGTATGTTTAGTGCAGCACTATTCACAACAGCAAAGACTTAGAGCCACCTCAAATGCCCATCAATGATAGACTGGATAAACAAAATGAAACACATATACACCATGGAATACTAGGCAGCCATAAAAAAAGATGAGTTCATGTCCTTTGCAGGGACATAAATGAAGCCGGAAACCATCATTCTCAGAAAACTAACACAGAAACAGAAACCAAACACCGCCTATTCTCCCTCACAAGTGGGAGTTGAACAATCAGAACACATGGACACAGGGAGGGGAAAGTCACACACTGGGGCCTGTCAGGGGATGAGGGGCTAGGGAAGGCATAGCATTAGGATAAATACCTAATGTACATGATGGGTTGATGGGTGCAGCAAACCACCATGGCATGTGTATACCTATGTAACAAATCTGCATGTTCTGCACATGTATCCCAGCACTTAAAGTATAATAATAATAATAAAGAAGTTGAAAGAAGCAGGTATGTGGCTGTGTAACGAGGAGAGAAAGAATTTAAGAGAAAATAGAGGTGAAACATAAAGGCAGAATGGACTTGAGATGTCACAATACAGAAAGACAAAGACTCAGAAAAACTGAGATGTCAATATATAGGAAGACTAAGACTCAGAAAAACACCAGATCCCTTATAGAAAAGGTCATATTCACTTTGCGAAAAGGATAGCAAAAAAAAAATCAGTTGCTAATCATGTTAGGTAGAAAACACCAATGGAGGTTGTGAAGGTAATGATGTTGGAAAAGAGAAAATAGAAAGAATCAGAGGACATCTAAAGAAAGGAAATCCTCAAGAATGTTTGCCTGAGATTGTTTTACTTAGCAGCCTTGACATTTGCACCACTCATTATGGAGAATGTTTCAATTCAGTTAGTCTGGCCAAGAAGGAAGCAATTGAAAAAAAAATGAAGTTGGCAAGTGTAAACAGTAGTCGCACAGAAGGACAGTGTGTCCCAAGCCAAGTGGTACTGTTTTGTGTAAAAGTATGAAATATCAAGATTAACAATTTTTTGTGACCATTAGTATTTTTATAGCCATGAATATGTATTATGGAACATCTTGAGGGCAACATTTAAAATAAAGGTCCTGCTTCCTGCTGTATTATAATCTACATGTTGTACATATATTTCAAAAAGTACAGTATTATTCTTGAGGATGGTTGTTTACATTGAAAAAGGAACAATCAGGGAATTCTAATAGTAACAAATATTGAAAGATGATACACAACAATTTTCCAGGTTATTGTTGTGTTCCAGAAGAAAGGTCAATCTTAGTTCTTAAGAAATGAATGCCATGAAATGAAATTAACACATGCAAATAAGATTGCATCTGAAATGGCAGTATAAGACAGAATGAAGCTTAACTCAATACAAGGTATTTGTGATTTGTTCAAAATGTTTTAAAAATCACTGTATGTCTTAATGCTGAGTATTTTTGCAAGATAAACACAACTTTCTTTCACATTTCATCTTTACATTGGCTCTTTATATCTCCTGAGAGTTTATAAAAGAGAAATTTTTGGCTTTATTTGTCAATGACACCTTTGAAACTTAAAATACAAAACTAAAATAAGCATTTTCCTTGTGGCATCATGAATACACCATATATCACTGACCAATAAACTTTCTGTTACTGACTTCTTACAGAGTCTGAGGGAGAGAACAACACTAACAACTCAAAATCCTCTAATAATTTTACTCGCTTATCAATACAAAACCCAAACCAAAATGGATTAAAGGCTTAAATATAAGACTTGAAACTATGAAAAGACTAGAAAAAAACATTGCGTAAACACTCCGCGATGTAGGTCTTGGCAAATATTTCTTGAGTAAGACCTAAAAAGTACAGGTAGCCAAAGTAGAAATTAACACATGGGATCATATTAAGTTTAAAAGCTGCTTCACAGCAAGGAAATCAACAAAGTGGAGACAACCAAAAAAATGGGGGAAAATATTTGCAAACTACCCACCTAACAAGAGATTAAAAACCAAAATATGTAAAAAGCTCAAACAACTCAATAGGAAAAGACAAATAATCTGATTTTAAAATAGGAAAAAGATCTGAATAAACATTTCTCAGAAGACATATAAATGGCCAAGTATATGAAAAAATGCTCAACATCAGTAGTCATCAGAGAAATGCAAATCAAAACCACAATAAGATATCATCTCAACCCAGTTAAAATGGCTTTTATAAAGAAAAAACAGAATAATGGATGCTGGTGAGAATGTAGAGAAATGGAAAATGTAAATTAATATAGCCACTATAAAGAACAGTATGGAGGTTCCTCAAAAACTAAAAACAGAACTACTATATGATTCAGTAACACCACTGCTGGGTATATATCCAAAGGAAAGGAAATTAATATATCAAAGAAATAGCTGTACTCTATGTTTGTTGCACCACTATTCACAAATCCAAGATATGGTATCAACCTAAAAGTCCATGAACAAATGAATTAATAAAGAAAGTCTGGTACATATACACAATAGAATATTATTCATAAAAAAGGATGAAATCCTGTCACTTGCAACAACATGGATGGAACTCGAGGACATATGTAAAGTAAAATAAGCCATGCACAAAAGAGTAAATATTGCATGTTCTCACTCATATATGGGAGCTAAAAAATAATTTGATCTCATGGAGAGAAGGAATAAAATGATGGTTACCAGAGACTTGGAAGGGTAGTGGGAAGGATGAGATAAAGAAGATATGATTAATGGGTACAAAAATATAATTAGACAGAATAAGATCCAGTGTTCAGAAGAACAATAGGGCAACTACGGTAACTATTATTTCTTGTATATTTCAAAATAACTTAAAAAGTGGAATTGGAATGTTTCTAACACAAAGAAATAATAAATCCTTGAGATCTGATAATTACATGTTGTATCAAAATATATGTACCGCTTGGAAATGTACAACTATTACATATTCATAATTAATTTTTTATAATTTATAAAGAAAAGAGGTTTAATTGACCCACAATACATGGCTGAGGAGACCTCAAGAAACTTACAATCCTGGTGGGAGGCAAAGGGGAAGCAGGTCACATCTTACATGGTATAAGGAGAGAGAAAGAACAAAGGAGGAAGTGCAACACACTTTCAAACAACCAGATTTTGTAGAAACTCACTAACACAAGAACACTAAAGGTGATGTCCATTCCCATGACTCAATTACCTCCCACCAGGCCCTTCCCCAGACACATGGGGATTACAACTGGAGATGAGATTTGGGTGAAGATACAGAGCCAAACCATAGTACTCTTCTTGCAATTATGATTGGAAAGTTCCAAAGCACATTCATAACCATCTCTACCAAGTGAAATTATTTTATGTATGTCCAAAATAACCTTAGCTTCATTTTATTTTTCCACCAATTTTCTCATTTACGTATTTATGAGGTCATTTTTGTCACACTTTTAGACACAGTTTTACAACCTTTGTGAAACAAGGTGAGTTATTAATACATACATACATATGTACATTCATTTTCAAAGGAGCAAGACGGATCACAAAGACATGATACAACTTGTACTAAAAGTAGCAAAGCAGGAACAATTCCTGTGTTCTAATAGCACAACAATTTTTTTTTTAATTGAAAAGTGGGCTTTTAACTGTACTTATGTAAATTAAATAGTTAATTTACATTAACTATTTTTCAAAGTAAATAGTTTTTTTCAAAGTAAATATGTCATTTTGTCAAAGATATTCATACTTTAATATTTCATAGGAAAAGAAATATGCATTTCAAAATTAAAACTGGGAAGTTTAAAGATAATGTACAACCCTGAATATGACTACTTCTTACAGTAGGAACAAAACAAATACAAATCATAGATAAGAATTAACTACTGGAATGCTATTTAAAATGTCAAAAAAAAAAATCATAGTCACTTAACTGTTAACTCAGGACCAGAGTTAATTCCAGGCCCACTACAAAATTTCCCAAAAGTGATTTCATTTCTGAATAAAATGACCCCCCAATATTAGGAAATTATATGAATAAAAAGAATTTTTAAATTTAGACATTCTGATGATTTGTGCTAATTCATAGAAATGTCAGAAAATCAAGTAAGATAACCATCATATATCAAATGTAACCCATTAGGGGAGAAAATAATGAGTATGAAAATAATTATAGTACTTCCACAAATTGGAAGAGAGAAGAAAAAGGGCAAAGAGAAGAAAATGTGATGAGGGAGAAAAAAATGAGCAAATATGCTTTACATAATAAAAGTTAATTTACTATTTTTCATTATGTAATAAGATTTTTTAAGCACATACCCATCTGACAGAACAATTGGTAAGAAATTTTAAAAAGTGGTTGAAATTTCCAAGTCAGAAGAAAATCTCCTTAGATTCTTATGATATTCATTTTACCAAAATGGTTCAAGATATTTATCTAGAGAAAAGTGAAAAATTTCATATATTAAAATCTAGTCAATCCATTCTATGGTCAAAATCAACCTTATGTGAAGAACTTAAGTTATACTTGAAATTCCTATTTTCACTTTTAAATAATATGTTTCTACAAAACTAATGACCTGTTTTTGTTTTTTTTATGACCTAAACCTATAAGTATGTTTTAAAAATATATATGACAGTAACTCTTTTTATTGTCCTCACTCATGTAGAATGTATTCCCCTTGGTGGGAGTGTTCAGGGTAGGAGTGAAAAGTAGAAAGTCCAGAAGTCCATAATGTGTTCTTTGAAAACAATGTATAATGCAACCTTTATGAGACTGAATTCTATTTGCTTGTAATCCTTTACTTCAAGCATCAAGGTTAGGCAAATTCTTTTCACTGAGAGTTAGGAAGCTATAAAGTGACTGAATGTCTTCCTCCTATCCTAGGGCATAAACTCATTAAAGAGACCTACATTGCACTTGATGATTATGGGTCATTGTTTATCTCTTCAGCTTCATTTCTTGCCACTTTCCCTCTAGCATGCTGTGCTTTTGCCACACTGAATTTATTTCAGTCTCTGAGATGTAGCATGTCTTTCTACCTTGAACAACCACATCTGTCCTTTCTGGGGCTGAAATAATTTTCCTGCTATCCCTGGACCCTATCACCACTGCAAAGTGCATATACTCATGCAGGACAAACATTCCCTTGTCAGCTCTTCCTCATTCTAGAGCATGGGTGTCCAGTCTTTTGGCTTCTTGGGACAACACTGGAAGAAGAATTGTCTTGAGCCACACATACAATACACTAACACTAAGGATAGCTGACAAGCTAAAAAGAAAAAATGCCAAAAATCTGATAATGTTTTAAGAAAGTTTACGAATTTGTGTTGGGCCTCATTTAAAGTCATCTTGGGCTGCATGTGGCCCACAGGCTGCGGGTTGGACAAGAGCTTGTTCTAGGGCATCACCAACTGGCAGAGCTCTTCTCAGGGACACCTTCCTGACGCTTAGGACCACTGCAACATAGTACATTAGCCACTTGCTGAGGAGAGTCCTGCCATACTGACAGCTAATTAATTACAGTTATTTTACTGTCTTCTATATTTCCAAATACTAACTAGAAATTACTTATACAAATTTCTGCCAATATTTGTTCTTATCCTATTTTAAGAAGAACACTATTGATAAATGCATTGATTTTCATGTCTCAGAATTGTGATAAATACCAAGGTTAGATTTTTTTTCAACCACAACTACAATCCTCCACATTATATGTTCCAAGATTCCTTCATACATTATCATAAGGTGAGCAAATATTTTAAAGAGTTACACCAGGAATTGTATTCATGGATCTCACTCACCTTAGATAAATATTATCTTTCAGGATAATTAAGGTTAAAAATATCTTAGTACTTCAGAGATCATAAAAAGTAATATCAGAAACTGTTTCTTCAGGAAGCAGTTTTCAAATTTTTACATTAAAAAGTTTCAGAGGCCTATGTACCACTGCTTAAAGTAACTGGAAATTCTAATATAATTCTCATACAATAAGCACATGACTGCAGAAGTGAAACATTAAAGCATAAAGACATATAGTACTATTAAATTTTTTTATTAGAACTAAAAATATAGGAGGATAAAAAATACATTTCAAAAAGCACTTCAGCCTTAAAAAGCATAGTGATCTTCTAGCCTAAAGAAAGCATACCTACAACGACTTTGTTATTTTAGCAAATTAAGATTTTGATAAGAGTAACTAAGCTGTAAAGAGTTCTTCTAAGTAGAATATATTTATCTCTCTTCCAATGAAATCAAACACCAAGATTCCTGTGCCTTTGTTTCTATTCCTAACAAAATCGGGAGAAACTTGGATCACTTGTGCATTGCTAGTGGGAAGGTAAAATGGTACAGCTGCTGTGAAAAATGATATGGTTAGTCCTCAAAAAATTAGACAGAGAAATATAATATGTTCTAGAAATTACACTTCTGGGTACAGACCCTGAAGAAGTAAAAGCAGAACTCAATACCTGTACACCTATGTTCATAGCAACATTATTCAAAATATCCAAAAGATGGAAACAACCCAAGTGTCCATTGATGGGAGGATGGGTAAACAAAATGTAGTATATACATGCAATGGAATATTATTCAGCCTAAGAAAGAAAAGAAATTCTGACACACAATGCAATGTGTATGAACCTTGAAAACATGCTGAGATAAGCCAGTCACGAAAGAACAAATGTTCTATGATTCTGCTTATATGAGGCACCTAGAGTAGTCAAATTCATGAAGACAGAAAGTAGAATGGTAGTTTCCAGGGCATCAAGGCAAGGACAAACAGACAATTAGTACTTAATAATGAAGAGTTTCATTTTGGGAAGATAAAAAAGCCCTGGAGATGAAAAGTGATGACGGTTACACAGCAATGTGATTGTGATGAATGCCACCAAACTATAAACTTAAAAATGGTAAAATTTATGTTATGTATATTTTACAATATATAAATTTATAAACAACAATTTTTATTTATTTTCATTATTTAAAATGAAAAAAGACTACTTAGAACTTGGAGACAGGGAGGGGAACAACATACACAGGGCATGTCAGGCAGTAGTGGGGTATGGGGAGGGGAGGGAGAACACAAGGACAAATAGCTAATGCATGCAGGGCTTAAAACCTAGGTGTGGGTGGATAGGTGCAGCAAACCACCATGACACACATATAACTGTGTAACAGACCCAAACCTAGGTAGCAGGTTGATAAATGCAGCAAACCACTATGGCACACGTATACCTATGCAACAAACTCAAACCTAAGTACCGGGTTGATAGGTACAGAAAACCATCATGGCACATGTATACCTATGTAACAAACCTACATGTTCTGCACATGTATCCTGGAATGTAAAGAAAAAAAGAAAAAAAAAGAACTTGGTGTTTGATTTCTGTTATAAGCACTGGTATTTTAAGCATAAACAAAAGGGAAATCCTTACTAAAAGCATCTATTTATACTTCCAGTGATGAAAACTGAAAATGAAGTGAGCAGCAAAAAACAAATTTGAGTGTTTGAATATCATTCTCTCATATTCATTCAGACACACCCCCACCCATATAGTTGATACACAAGGGTAGGATATTTTTACTTTTATTACCTCTAATTGGACAGGTGCAAAATGCCACTTTATTGGTCACCTGGTGTCAACTCCAGTATACCCCAAACTTTTGGTTTATAAACACCTAAAGTTTCTATCAAAAAAACTATTAGAACAGATAAATGAATTCAGTTACGTTTCAGGATAAAA
The DNA here is from genome assembly GCA_963574635.1 of Cheracebus regulus. Lineage (NCBI taxonomy): Eukaryota > Metazoa > Chordata > Mammalia > Primates > Pitheciidae > Cheracebus > Cheracebus regulus. The sequence continues at coordinate 28,597 of CAUYQU010040299.1, read as the reverse complement.
AACCAATGTACAAAAATGAGCAGCATTTGAATATACCAATAATGATCAAGCTGGAAACAAAATCAATAATTCAATTTCAATTATAATAGCTACAGTAAACACACACACACACACAAACACACACACACACACACCAAGGAATACATTTAAGCCAGAGAGTGAAAGACCTCTACAAGGAAAACTAAAAAACACTGATGAAAGATATCATAGATAGCAAAAACAAATGGAAAAACATCCCAGTATCATGAATTGGAAGGGTAAAAATAATTTAAATGACCATACTGCCCAAGGCAATTTATAGATTTAATACAATTCTTATAAAATTACCAATGCCATTCTTCACAGTGTTAGAAAAAATAATCCTAAAATTTATATGGAAGCCAAGAAGAGCCTGAACAGCCAAAGTACTCCTAAGCAAAACTGATAAAGCTAGAGATATCATATTACCTGACTTCAAATTATACAATGCTATAGTAATCGAAACAGCATAGTATTGGTTCAAAAATAAACACATACATCAATGGAACAGAATAAATAACCCAGAAATAAAGTTACATTATTATAACCAAGTGATATTTGAAAAGTCAATTAAAAATACAATGGGGAAAGGACACCTGACTCAAGAAATGATACTAGTAAAATTGGAGAGCCATATGCAGAAGAATAAAACTGGACTCCTATCTCTCCCTACATACAGAAATTAACTCAAGATGGATTAAAGACTTAAATGTAAGACCTGAAACCATAAAAATCCTGGAAGAAAACCTAGGAAAACTCTTCTAGACATTGGGCTAGGCAAAGCATTTACTGATAAGCCCTTAAAAGGAAATGCAATGAAAACAAAAATGGACAAGTGAGACCTCATTAAACTGAAAAGCTGCTGCACAAGATAAGAAATAATTAAAAGAGTAAGCAGACAACCTATAGAGTTGGAGAAAATACTTGCAAATATGCATCTCACAAAAGGTTAATATCCAGAATCTTTTAGAAATACAAACAACAAGAAAAAAACAAATGATCCCATTAAAAAGTGGGCAAAGGCCACGGTAGACATTTTTCAAAAGAAGACACACAAGCAGCCAACAAACATATGAAAAAATGCTCCACATCACTAATCACCAGAGAAATGCAAGTTAAAATCACAATGAGACACCATCTTACACATCAGAATGGCTACTAAAATGTCAAAAAACTATAGATGTTGGTGAGGATGCAGAGAAAAAGGAACACTTACACAGTTAGTACGCCCTCTATGGAAACACTCTGGAGATTTCGCAAAACTAAAAATAGAACTGCCCTTCAGTTCAGCAATCCAACTACTGGGTATCTACTCGGACAAAAAGAAATCATCGTATCTAAAAAGATACCCACATTCATTATGTTTATGGCAGCACTATTTACAATAACAAAGTCATGGAATAAACCTAAATGTCCATCAATAGATGACTGGATTAAAAATGTGGTGTGTGTTTTCATGTGTGTGTGTGTGTGTGTGTGTGTGTGTGTGCGCACACGCATGCATGTGCACCATGGAATACTACTCAGTCCCAAAAAAGAATAAAATCATGTATTTTGTAGCAACATAGATGGAACTGGAGGCCATTATCCTAAGCAAAATGACTCAGAAGCAGGAAGTCAAAAACCACATGTTCTCACTCATAAGTGCGACCTATACTATGAGTACCGATGGTCATCCAGTGACATTGAAGACGCTAATAGGTGGGAGGATGGGAAAAGGGTGAGGGATGAAATACTATCTATTGGGTCCAGTGTACACTATTCAGGTGACACCTACACTGAAAGCCTAAACCTCAGCACAATGTAACTATCCATGTAAAACAACTGCACTATTCCTAAATCTATAAAAACAAACATAACAAAATTTTAAAAATTAAAATTAAAAAATAAGTTTTAGTGCATTTTGACTCACAAAGAATTTAGCAACATATTCTAAATATGATATATTAATAACTTAAAAATTTTGGTTTACAGAAAAATAAAAATTCAACATGTTATTTAAAATGACAGATTAAGAATCATTCAACAGATAGAAAAAATAATTTTGTAAAATATATTTCAGTTGTCTAATGATGTTATGAACTAAGCTGTGTCCCCTTAAAATTCATATGTAGAAGTTCTAACATCCACTTTAACTTTATTTGGAGATAAGGCCCTGAAGAAGGTAATTAAGATTAAATGAGGTCATAAGGGTAGGGTCCTAATCCAATATGACTCCAGGGATGCATTAGTACAGAAGAAAGACAATGTGGCCAGGCACAGTGGCTCTCACCTGTAATCCCAGCACTTTGGGAAGCCGAGGTGAGCAGATGATCTGAGGTCAGGAGTTCAAGACCAGCCTAGCCAACAGTGAAACTCTGTCTCTACTAAAAATACAAAAATTATCCAGGTGTGGTGGCAGGCATTTGTAATCCCAGTTACTTGGAAGGCTGAGGCATGAGGATCACTTGAACCCGGCAGGTAGAGGTTGCAATGAGCTGAGATCACACCATTACATGAAGACATATTCACACACAGAACAGAACATGTGGGAGGTGCAAGAAACCCAGACATATTTACAGACACTAAGAAATACAATGTTGTAAAATAGCATTATGTGGCCTTTTAAGAAATTGTAGCTCAAGATATCTGAATAATATGAATTTCTTCTACTATTCACCTGTATGTATTAGGACTTGCTTTAACAAACAGATGAATTTAAAGTACCAACTCTACTTTTAGATCACAGGGTGTCATGCCCTGGATTAGAGTCTTCATTCAGAAAACCATCAATATGTGATCATAAAACTGCCCTTGGCTTTTTTAATCCTTCCATTATCATGCCTTTAACAGATGTCTACATTCTCCTCTGGCCTTCATTATGTTTTCTTGATAGTCTATGTGCCATTACAAAAATAGCTGATTTGGGGCAAACCATGTGATGATCACCTTGACTAATGCTCTTCAAATAAAAAAATGACACGCACATTGTGGTTTAGGGTGATCAGCACGATTTAAGCAAAACAAAAGAACAGAACTAAAGCATTGCTTCAGAAAAAATGAATCTCAGTGGAGAACTATCTTAGGACTGAAATAGGTCCATAGTAAAATCTCAAGTGCTTTCATTAAAATTAACCCAATAATTTACTGGAAAAATGGTAATTCACCTCTACATATAGTTTTATAAATACTTACATTATAATAATCCCGAAATATTGATGATTGAGAGAAACTAACTTGACCAGAGTCACAAGCCAAATGGAAAGACCTTGTCGGCACAAATCCTCTCCAGTCATAGAACACTTTGTCTGTTAGAAATATCAATGTAGATTAAACAATATTTATCCAGGAAAAGTAAACACTGATTATATTGCTTAATGTTGCAAAGAGTAAAACAAATCATCTTTATGGGCTCACTACTCTGTACTAAAATCACATCTTGTCGTCTAATCGGAGAGAAATGAAGAAGTGATAGGATTGCATAGAGAGAGGCTTCAATTAATTGGCTCCTTCATAAGGTAAGGCTCTCATGTTTTTATTGCATAGTATGCCCAGCAGAAAACTAATAGGTTCATTGTCTTCACTGTCCTCCTGAAGAACATCAACTTCTTTTTTTAAAGGAGTCTTAAAGCAACATCATATTTGCAAATAGCACTTATAAAAATAAAGGAAAACCTCTCTGTGTTACCTACTATAAAATTCAGTATTATTATAAGGCACAAGCTTTGAAATTGCCAAGTAAATTAAGTTACTAAAAGTGTTTAAGGTAAATAGGTTGAAAGCACAAAAGGTGAGCCAACATCACCCCATATTTCTTCTGTCTCACGACAGTTGGTACATAAAATTTCTACAGGAATATTTTTTCTTTAATCATGGAAAGGAGATTTAGGACTTATTTGTCCATTTATTTCTCAGAGATATTATTCATTTAAAAAGAAGAAGATTCAGTTTAATCCTGTCATCCAAATGAATCAAACTATTGTCATATTTCCAGTTTGCCTTCATATCTATAGACACACACACATATATGTGTATATATGTGTATAGGTGATAATGTGTATATATGTGTATATGTGTATATATGTGTGTGTGTGTATATATATATAGTCTTTCCTGAAACTTTCAATTTAATAAAGTCATCCATGGACTGCTTAGTTTTATATAATTTATAGAAAACTCAAAAGTAATACATTCTCTCACTTCATTGCTTCAATTTATTTACAGGATCATAAAGTTGAGTGGTCTATGGGGAGGCAATGAAGTAACATAAAGTAATGAAAAGGTAATGTTATCTCAGAGACATCCTAATCAGTACATACACATGCTACCTCATTTTAATTTTATATCTATTTCTTCCATTTCAGTTGAGAGTCTGTGCCCTCTTTCAAAAGGCAAAATCTCCAGAAGAGGCAACACAATCATATTTCAATCACAATTCGATGTGAATCTGTGAAATTGTTTAATGGAAGCAAATGCCCATAGTGAGTAACTTATAGAGAATCTGAGCATTTTAGTATCTAAGAAGAAGATAACAAGGGAAAGGCCATGCCCTTTATACTTTCACTTGGCAGCTTTATAAGGCCAAGAGAGTATAAAAGAGTAACACAAGAGTTATTAAGCTGTGTATACCCTTACATTTCTTATATTGCCCTCTTAACTAATTCAAAGTATTCTCCAATTCATCAGCACTATTCCTGGCCTACCCACTTTTCTTAATGCACTACTACATACAGTAAGTGATATCTCATAAATATTTTATGTAATTGTGCTTGTCTTTCCAATCTCCTTTTTGAATATATAAACTCTTCCAAGGCAAGGATTATACTTACTTGGAACTGCTCTGTGTTTCTGATTCATTAGCAATGTGAACAAGGTAGCTATGTAAACATTGGTGAATAAGAAGGAGGATATTGAACATTCCCAACATAAAAAAATGACAAATGTCTGAGATGATGAATATGTTAACTACTCTGATCTGATCACTATGCATTATATGTATAAAAACACCACTCTGTACCTCCATAAATGTGTAGAATTATTATGTGCCAATTTAAAACATAAAATTAAATAAATTCCTCTGTAATTAAAAATAATAATAATTGGTCTGAAGAGGTTAAATCTTATAGGCAAAGAGGATATCTTCTTGATCATTGAAGGGCCCAACTCAATATAAAACTAAAACCTATATAACTTATTTTTCCATTAGACTCCAGAGCATTTTCAAATATTTTATCTTGTTTACTCACAAAACAGATTCACAGAGTTGAAAACATGATGCATTATTTTCTCCCAGTACATAGGTATCATTCTAGAAAATATAGCTATAACTTTTCCGCTTCAGGAAGCAGTAAAGCCTCCACTAAAATCCTCAAGGTAATCATTCACACACTGATATATGCTAATCACTCCTCCTTAGAAGCCAGGCACAGAAGGTGACATGCAACAAATTCCAGTTTATTCTACAAAGTCGGTGGAAAGTTATAAGCTAATAGTTTGATGAAGACCAAAGTCATTAATCAGACTAAATCTTCACAAACCCTTCCCGGAGTCAACAATCTTCACAGATAATGCCACATAGAAATAAAAGCTCTGAATCCCAAGTGTGTGTGTGTGTGTGTGTGTGTGTGTGTACACATATGCACAAGAGCAGGCTGTATACTGATAAGTGGAAATCTTGTCAGTAATCCCAGTTATCAGTCAGCAGGACAGAACAAAATATTGTAAACAAATCTGAGGAAAATGCAGTATCAAGAACAAGATTTAGAAAGAAACCAAAATGGTCACATCAGTTTAACAAGGAGTTAAAAAGTAGCAATCTTTGAATATAAAAAAAATTTGTTAAATAAGTACTCATACTGATACCTTTCTGACTCTGCGTTTCTTCAGTATTTTAGACTACCATCAAAAAAATATTAATTCATGTTAGTATGCTGCCTTTCTGCATGTCTAATTTGCATATCTAGACTTAAAAGTCTTTCACTTGGTTTGTATGTGTCATAAAACTGAATATATAGTGGTGTGCCCTGTGTGTGTGTGTGTGTGTGTGTGTGTGTGTGTGTGTGTGCATGTGTTCCTGGATTAGAACCAAATTTGGCATTGACTACAAGGCTAACCAACAAAACTGTAAGACTGAAAGGTCCCATAGAATTCAACTGAAATAAATACAGGAAGGAAAAGAAAATCCTTAAAAATTCGTTTTTTTAATTCTGGTTTTTAGATATTGTTCACCAGACCATCTTCCCTCACTTTCTAGCATTATCTTGATGTTTACGATGGTAATCATTTTTCCATTTTATTTTCCGTTTTTATTAAAGTTTATGTAGTTAACAATTAGCCAATTATTTACAGGTGAGAGACATTTCCAAAACATAATAAGCAGTTGTTAGTTTAGAAGCTTAAATTATACAAATGACTCACAGAAAATTGAAAAGATCATATACCACAAGTGATAATGTCAGGGAATGAGAAAAGAAAGAAGGGAAAGAAAAGGAAGGAAAGAAAAGTTCTTAGGTAGTTAAGATGTTCCCTACAGCTATAATTTTTGTAGTGATAAATACTATCTTCATATTGCAAGTGAATACATTTGTTCAATTGATCTAGATTTCAGCAAAAGACCCAAAAGCAATAGCAGTTCAGAGTTTAAAAATACACTGTTTTAGTCAACTTAGAAACCACAGGCTCTTAAGAAATAGTATGTACATCTGCCTTCCACAGAGTAGAAGGAAGTTCAAATGAAAATGTATCTTTATTAGGATATGATGAAACCAAAGACATTACTGGGTTTAGTAGTCCTGTGTCCCTAGAGCCTCTTTTATGCCAAACTCGTTCTGTTTCCTTTTTATCAATTCTCTTGTATCAATTAATTCTTTGAGTTAATTGCACATGCAGTTTTAATCTGTAGGTAATTACAAACAATTAATAGTTAGGAGACAGAATTAGCAGTTCTTAGTTTGATTATCTATATAATTAAAAGGGGTGGTAAACTAGAGTTGACAAATAGCATCTTAATCATTTGAATAATCAAACCCCAGAAGTCTGCTTGGGTGGCTGAATTCCATCTGTTACATTAGTTTAAATTTTAGAATTAATGACTGAAATGTCCATTTAAATCAATTCATATGTGTTGAAATTATAGTACAAAATTAACAAGGCATATATTCTAAAATTAAACTACCTTCTTTTGTTTGCTTATAATAAGCTGTTTCAAAAAGGATTCAATAAAAACGAAGATTTGTAGGGGAGTAAAAGTAATATATTTTCCTCATTGGAAGTTAATGGAGGTAACATCCTTATATCAAAGACTGATTAACAAGAGAAAAGTACAAGAAGCTTATTTATCAAAGTTTTGTGGAACATGGGAGGCTTCAGAAAGGAAGACCCAAAAACTCAGGGAAAATTTTTTAATGAAGTATGGACAGTCATGTAGAAGTATGATTGGACAAACATGGGGTATGACCTTATGATAGTAAACTAGGGGAACCTCAGAGGCAAGGCCTATTGCTTCAGAGTCTTCTTGGCTTCTAGGCATGGGGCAGGACATTTGTCACAAGAGAGTTTTCAGGAGGGACGGGAGGAAGTCAGCGGGTGAATTTCCTGGGTTTTATGGCTAGCTTTGGAGGAGAGGAATTCTAGTTTCTATGTCCAGCTTCTAGGGAGAAAAATTCATAGAGGGTTTCCTGATTCTACTGTCCTCCCAATCCTTGCAGCCCAAAATACTCAGCATGTCAAGACATCACATTTTTGGGGTATCATGTTCTAAGTCCTGAAAGATTCGATAGACTAAATTATGTATATCTAGTGAATGCCAGTTAATAATCATGGATACCAATTTATGTTATAACATTTCTAAGATATATGGATAGTTCTTTTTGTAGTATGTTCTGTTTAAAATACTTTGTGTTGAACACTTCATGTGTTAATACTGAGTGTCAACTTGATTGGATTGAAGGATACAAAGTATTGATGTTGGGTGTGCCTGTGTGCCAAAAAAGATTAGCATTAAGTCAGTGGAATGAGAAAGGCAGACCTACCCTTAAACTGAGTGGGTACAATCTAATCAGCTGCCCGTGCAGCTAGAATATAAGCAGGCAAAAAAGTATGAAAAGAGAGACTGGCTTAGCCTCCTGGCCTACATCTTTCTGCCGTGCTGGATGCTTCCTGCCCTGGAACATCAGACTCCAAGTTCTTCAGTTTTGGAAGTTGGAATGGCTCTCCTTGCTCCTTGGCCTACAGATGTCCTATTGTGGGACCTTTGTGGGATTTTGTGATCGTGTAAGTTAATACTTAATAAACTCATATATATTTTATAATACTTATATACATATATAATGTATATAATGTAAATATACATTATATATGTATATATATTGTATGTATATATAATGTATATATGTATATATATGTTATATATATAATATATATACATTATATATATTATAAATATACATATATTATATATATACATTATATATGTATATATGTATATTATATATGTGTATATATAATATATTATATATGTGTATATATAATATATTATATATGTGTATATATATAATATGCACATTATATATATAATATACACATATATATAATATACACATTATATATATGTGTATATGTGTATATATATACATTATATATGTGTATATATAATGTATATAATGTATATATAATTTTATACTTATATACATATATAATGTACATATATAATGTACATATATACATATATAATACATACATAATACTTAATAAACTCATATATATATGTATATTCCATTAGTTCTGTCCCTCTAGAGAACTGTGTCTATGCATATGCTGAGACAGCAAATAAGGTATACTTCTAATCCTTTTTCGATTATCTGATGGGACCAGAGGTTTGTAGATAGAGAGCAAATAATGAGAAACAAACAAGCTTAAGGTGGGTTAGAAAATGTAGGGGAACTTCATTCTGATTAGAAAAGAATGTGATATAGAACAGTAGCATCACTGTCGCATAACATCTTTCTGAATTGCCAAGTATTTGTATTCGAACAAGTTTGGTACATACTTTGAAGCTAATAGTGGATAACAATGTTTAAAAAAAAAATGACTTCTGGTTCAATATGGTTTGTTACCTTTATCTGTGAGGCAGCCCCTTTACAACCTGACTGAAATACTATAATGATAAAGGAGAAGATGAAAATCTCAAGGTCACAAAAAATAAATCTAAGTATTTACCAATTTTTGCAATTGAAAAGAAAATTTAATTAGGATAATAGAAGACCATTGAGGAAAGCAATTAGTGACTTTTAGGTAATAATATACTCACCGAATCCTAATCTGAAAGACGGTAGAAAGATGCTTAATAAATTCCAAGGAAAAAAATACAGAAAAAAAAAAGAACAAAAAATGTTTCTCTACAATGTAGGTGCTGCTTTCGAATAACTGATTCACTTTTCCTACCTTCATCTACCTCAATCCACTTAGACATTACTGCTCCAAGACAACAACTAGCAAAGAAAGTAGCCCTGGCTCTGGCAGCAGTGTTTGATACAGTCTGATTGTAAGGAAAGAGTTCTGTGCGGAGACTGGGGCTGGTAGGTATTAACAACAATGCATAATGGAGATTGTAATTTTTCATGAGTTAAATAGCTAAAAATAATAATGAAGGTGTGGAATAGGAAAATCTCCACCTCAGCAGAGCTCAATTATCTCTGCAAGTTACTGGGAATTAGGTAGAGAACCAGGCATTGACACCTGATCATCAACTACAGAACTAGATTTTTCTCATCCCTGAGAAAAGTCCACACATTCTTTCTATTTGTAATCATTCACTGCATAGATCAATTTTTCCTTATCTGGGTCAAAATAAATAAACTAAGGCCTACATTAATCATGGTAATGCGTGTTAACACTTATTGAAGGCTCAAATTACTAAGCAATTTACACACATTACCTGACCTATGCTGCAGAATAACACTATGAGGCAGATGTTCCATTTGACAGAAGAGAAAACACATTAAGTCACTTGCTCAAGTTCAGATAGTGGGTAAGAGGTTGTATGAGCCCATGTCCATCTTGGAGCTTACCTGTGACACACACAGGGAAAAGGCCTTTGTGATAGACCAGTCAGAAAGATACCCATGTCCTTATCCCTGGAACCTATAAATGTTAGCTTATATGGCAAAAGAGACTTTGCAACTGTGATTACATTAAGGATTCTGAAATGGGAAGGGAGATTATCCAGGACTGTCCTGGTGGGCCCCACATGGAATCACAAGCGTCCTTACGAGAGAGTCAGAGGGAGACTTTACTACAAAAGAGAGGTAATGAGGCAGAAAATAGAATGGAGTGACGTGAAAAAAGGGACCGTGAGCCAAGGAAAGCAGGTAGCCTTCACAAACTGGAAAAAGGACAGAAACAGATTCTTCCCTAGGATCTCTAGAAGGAACTAGTCCTGAAGAAAACTTGACTTAATTCAATGAAATTGATTTCAAACTTATAGCCTCTACAAATATAAGAAAAAATTGGGGATTGTTTCAAGTTACCGGGTTTGCAGTAATTTGTTACAGCAGCCAAAGTGAAACTAACACAGTCTACAATTCTAAAAATTCAGTAAAAGTGTTTAAGTCTAAAAATATTCAGCTAGACCCAGGAGAAATTTTTAGAAAATTGCTTGGCATTCTCACTGTATTATAATAAGCCAACTCTTTGAAATAGAAGCCAAAGCAATGAGAAAAAAACTAAGAGTTTAATAATAATAATTGTAAATCAAATAAAAATGAAAATTAGGATTTTTAAAAGGCAAGAAATACAAAGAAACCAAAAATGTAATGACGGAATAAAAATATACTTCAGAGTTAGTAGGAGTATAAGTGACAGCACAGAATATCAAATGACTGGATTTGGCAAGCACTCCTAGAATGCAGAAGAAAAGCATCCAAAGATGAGAATTATGGAGAGATTATAGATTAAAGAGCACAAAAAATAAATATCCATCAAAGGAACCATACACATTACTGAAGATGAAACTAGAACAATCAGAAATGAAGAAAACATACTATGTCATGATTTCCTGAGCTAAACAAAAGATTTGAATCATCTGACTATTGGAGTTTGTTACATTTTGGGAAACTTTATTAAAAGACTTGCATACAAGTATATTCTGCAAAATTACAGGAGTAAAGAAAATTTAAATAATAAGAATAAAGAAAATTTCATACATATTCAAGAAGAAAAACATCTACAAATGTATAAACTCCAACTTATTCTCAAATAAGAGCAAAACAGCAAAATAATCAATAAATAATATACCGCCAACAGAATTTTCAGGAAAGTGAAAAGTTAAATAATTTTATAACAAAATTGTCTTCACTGTATAAAGGCCAGAAAAAAAAATCATTCTCAAACATACCAAGGCTCTGAAAATCTGCTGAGAAAACACTTAACTGAAGACCAAGACATGAATCAATAAAAGAATTTAGAAAGTGCAGTATAAGAGAAACAGCAGTTATTCCCCTCACCAATAAACGCACTTCTCATAGGATCAGGTGTAGTTACATGGATTCTATAGCTTGGTCTTAAAGTATGGTCCTGCCTGGCTTTACCTCACAGTTTCTATTCTGCATATTCTACTTTTTCAGGAACCAAACCATTTTTTTCCCCTAGGGTATGAACTTGAACTCACTCACAGTTCAAATGAAATGAGCTTTCAAACTGAATCCTGTTCTATGATTATCCAAAGAAACAATAACCAGTTTGTTCTGCTATGCACTTACAAAGACTAAACATTTTATTTGGTTTGGAACATGTACCCAGAGACCCAATATAATGGCGATTTTTATTTTCTCACAACTTAAATATGAGTTTTCTCCTTTTTATCAACTCAAACTGAATCACCTGAATCATGACCTTGCCCTTCACAAAGCTCTTCATTATATCTTAGGAACAGCCTCTGGGTGTTCCTATGAAGCTGGGTGACTTAACTAAGAGAAAAAAAATTAACAGCAATTGTCTTTGAGTAGCAGAATACTACGTAACTCTCATGATAATGTTCTGTATTTTCCAAATGTTTTGCAATTAATCATAACTAATGGCAATTTTAGAGAAAACACATTAAAAATAAGTCTTTATTTTTAATATTTAACTTTAGGTAAAAATAGGCAAAAATTATGTTAAAATTATGACAAAAGCAAGGTGTGGAGAAAGCAACACAAACTTTAGAAATATTTGCCTCTAAGGAGGCATTAGATTGAGACTAATTTTCACTCTTTCTAAAGAGAACATTTTGTATTTGCAAAGGAGAAAATACAATTTGTTTAAATTTCCTTTAATAACGATACATACAAAAAGGAATGTTTCCTTTAAATATGCCCTCAATGGCATCTTTCGGGGGATGAGTGTGGTGGGGGGCAAAGGGTGTGAACCACAATATCTTTAGATAACAGTCAAAACTCATATTACCTTCCCAGGAAGGGAGAGACACAGCGTGTTGTGTCATAGTAGCTTTAGAAAACTTTGGTCTTAGGCTTACGAAGTGAAGACTCTTGATTACGAAAATCAGGGGTCCTGACACCAAGTCTATCAGAGATTTACTTCTGCAATGTAGGGCCTACTATCTGACATTGTAATTTGAAAAAGCCCCTTGGATGGCAGCACACTTGTCATCTTTGTCAGGAAGCACCTTGCCAAATGTAGCTGTTGCGGGTAATGGGGCTGCAAACACCAGCAGGATGGGGACTGTGTCCCAGGTAATGTCTTGCTGCCCGCATAACCACAGTTCCTGGAACAGGATATGCACTAATTTTGTAGTACAAATGATTGTTATGGTGAACTACATGATACATGCTTTACAGATAACAGTGAAGTATAGGTTTCTAAGCAAGAAAGACCAAGGTCCTGGAGAAAAGTGGACACTGAGTGATCATTTAAGAGTGATCATTAAGCATTTTCTTAGTGGTCTACCTGAAAAGGAAGCAACAATTAAGTAGTTTTTTGTTCCTCTCACATAATTCAATTTTTTTACAAAAATAATTATTCCAAGTTTATTACATATTGATGTATGAATCATATGTACCTTACCTATTTTAGCCAAGGCTTTGATGCCTGAACTCATATATCCCTGATGAAAATGAAAATTTGAAAAGACTTTTAGGAAAGTAATTGTCAGTAATAAAAGTCTTTTAAAAGTTCACATTTTTTGTAATACCAATTTCTAAGAGTCTTTCATAAGGAAATTATCTCAAATATGACTAAAGATTAACAAAATTGTTTATTAAAGCATTATTTATAATAATTATGCATAAAACACAATATAGCAAGCTTGAGACTGCTGTTCTTAGCAAGATCTGCTTGTAAAATTAATCTTTGGTTGATTTTAGAACTCAGCAGGTAAACAATTCCTGATATCAAACTTTCCGTAAATTATAAGGGTGTCTCACAATACCCAGACCAATTGTGCAAGCAATATGATTTTTGCTGAATATCTGCTTTCCTTCTAGAAATCTAGAATGTTGATACATGCTTGGCAGAGTATGCCTACGTGACTAGGCTCCAATAAAAATCTTGGGTACTAAGTTTTTAACAAGCGTCCCAGGTATATAACACTTCCCACATGTTGTCATGATTTGTTGCTGGAGAAATTAAGGCCCTCCTTTGTGATTATACTGGGAGAGGACTACTGGAGTCTTGCTCCTGGTTTCCTGTGGGTTTCATTCCTGTACCTCTTCCCTTTGCTGATTTTACTTTGTAATTTTTCACTGTAATATGTCTTAGCCATGACTACAATCATATGCTAAGTACTCTGAGACCCTCTAATGAATCACCAAACTTGGGGTGGTCTTTGGGGCTCCAATATAAAAATAAAATAGGAAATAATATAAATGTCCAGAAATGGAAGACTGGGTAAGTAAATTTTACTATATCATGCATTGAATTATTCCTCAACAATAAAAGTTATGCTTATGAAGTATTTTATCTTATAACTGTACTGTAAGAAAAAAATCTCATATATCTTGTGCTTTTAATTATAGACCAAAAAAAAATCCATAAACAAAAAGAACAGATGAAATTGTGCCAAAAGGTTAAAAGTAATAGCTTTCGGTTTGATCAATTTTTTTTCTGTATTCTATTACCTTATTTCTAAGTGGGTTGATTGTAGAGTTCATGAAACCTTAAATACCTTACTCACATATGGCCACCTCTTAAGGAAAGTTACTCTAATTGTTTTTTTCTCCATATCAATTGCCATTGTACTTAAGCCATGGTTTCACTGTGAAACTAGACTTGTCACTGAGTTTTGGAGGACAAGATTAGGAAGCAGTCTGTGAGTCTGAGGCAAACACATATGAGTTGGACATGAGTGATCAGGCATATTGGATGTATTTGGCTCAAACTCTGTCCAGTTTGGTTTCTACACCACATAGAAATAATCTGATACAATCAGATCTTATATGTTAACAGTTTAAGAGCTAGGTGAATGAACAGAAGCAGACTATGTTAGCTGAGTGGTGAACCGACCTCACCAGTTCTCTCTGAAGCTGGTTGATAATCCCAGCATTGGGAAATCTAGAATTGAGAATGACTGGGGTGAGGGGATGACTTTCCATAATACCTTCACATATAAGCTCCATCACTAAAGAAAATTTCTACAGGTTTTATAAAAAAACCAGACCTGAACATTTGGCTTTCCAGAATTTCTATAATGAAGAGGTATTTGATTAGTAATGTGAAAGAATGATTAAGCTTTAGAAAATAAAAACTACAAAATGTGTAGTCATAAATCTTTGGTATTTTATTTATTCACATATTATGCTTGAGCTAGAATTATTGTGCAAATTTTAAGCAAATTCAATGAGCTGGCCCTTTTAGGAAACAAAAAATAAGAATCTAATTCCTTAAGAAAGATTATTAATTTTGTTATTTCCATCTGTTTTTGATAACTGGCTTGTCAGAAGATTAAAGGTCACTAATGTAACATTATCTTTACTGAAAGCTCATTAGAGTAATACATTCAAAAGAGAAAAGAAAGATCCTAGTGACAAAAACAAAGGGATAATTACAGAACATAGCCCTGCTTATGTCTATATGTTCATTCCAAATTCACTCTATTCTTTACTACTCTCCTAGTCAGGGCTGGGAGGGAACTAGCTTGTCACCTTACAAGGGATGAACTGTATATGACTGGTGGGAACTTCACTAAATTGTAGGCATAGTAGTGTGGAGAATTAAATTAAAAATCTGTGTTAGTACTAAGAGGCTCACAAAGTCCAAGTGATAAAGCTAAAGCAAAAGATAAAGATAAAGCAAATATCAAACATAAATATAAGAAACAAGAATAGTGAAATGACCTAAAGCAAAGACTTTCTATTATTGTGATCAATCTCTACAATTATTAGATGTATGGGTTAGCCAATTTGTACCTATCCTTTTCAGTCCTTTCATCAGAAAGAAAGCAAAACGAAACACAGATCGTTATTTCTACTTGTTATAAATATAAGTGAAAGACTAAGTCTTAAGAGGATGAAGAAATTTCTGAATATTAATGCTTTAGATGTTATCTATGAAGCTCAGATAGCCGTATGAATTCTGTTTCCATTATTACTAGTAATTGAAAATTGACAGTACTAATAAAATATTCCACAGATGCTCTGTCTTTTCCCTCCTACACACCAACAGATCAAATTCAACAAAATTCGGTTCTTTTGAGAAACCTAATATGTATTACTTTCATAGAAATTTTAAGAATAATTAAAGACAAAATTAAGTTTATTTTTCCAATCTACCTTATGGTCTTACTACTATGTCCACATTTGAAACTTTCCTCCAGTTAAACTGCTCTTTCTACTCCCCTAACCTAAAATAACATAGAGACCCATTTCTACACAGTTACCTATGCCATGGTCCCCCTCAATAACCCATCCTCACTGATCTCTACCTTCCCAAATTATGGGCAACTTTCAAGGCCAAGCTTTAATATCATTATTTTTTTTTTCTTTCCACTCATGAGGGTACATTTGAATTCAAAGGAACATTGTCCATGCCTATGTGCTGAATTGTATTACCTAGGTTTTCTTCTAGAGTTTTTATGGTTTTAGATCTTACATTTAAGTCTTTAATTCATCTTGAGTTAATTTTTGTATAAGATGTAAGGAAGGGGTCCAGGTTCAGTTTTCTGCATATGGCTAGCCAGTTTTCCCAACAGCATTTATTAAACAGGGAATCCTTTTCCCATTGCTTGTTTTTGTCATGTTTGTCAAAGACCAGACGGTTGTAGATGTGTGGTGTTATTTCTGAAGCCTCTGTTATATTCCGTTGGTCTATATATCTGTTTTGGTACCAGTATCATGCTGTTTTGATTACTGTAGCCTTGTAGTATAGTTTGAAGTCAGGTAGTGTGATGCCTCCAACTTTGTTCTTTTTGCTTAGGATTGTCTTGGCTATGTGGGCTCTTTTTTGGTTCCATATGAAATTTAAAGTAGTTTTTTCTATTTCTGTGAGGAGAGTCAATGTTAGCTTGATGGGGATAGCATTGATTCTATAAATTACTTTGGGCAGTATGGCCATTTTCACAATATTGATTCTTACTATCCATGAGCATGTAATGTTTTTCCATTTTTTTATATCCTCTCTTATCTCCCCGAGCAGTGGTTTGTAGTTCTCCTTGAAGAGGTCTTTGATATCCCTTGTAAGTTTGTATTTCTAGGTATTTTATTCTCTTTGTAGCAATTGTGAGTGAGATTTCATTGATGATTTGGTTGTTTGTCTACTATTGGTTACAGGAATGCTTGTGATTTTTGCACTTGATTTTGTATCCTGAGGCTTTGTTGAAGTTGTTCATTAGCTTAAGAAGATTTTGGGCTGTGACAGTGGGGTTTTCTAAATATAAAATCATGTCATCTGCAGAGACAATTTGACTTCCTGTCTTCCTATTTGAACATCCTTTATTTCTTTATTTTGCCTGATTGCCCTGGCCAGAACTTCCAATACTATGTTGAATAGGAGTGGTAAGAGAGGGCATCCTTGTCTTGTGCCAGTTTTCAAAGGGAATGCTTCCAGTGTTTGCCCATTCAGTATGATATTGGCTGTGGGTTTGTCATAAATAGCTCTTATTATTTTGAGATACATTTTATCAATACCTAGTTTACTGAGAGTTTTTAGCATGAAGGGATGTTGAATTTTATCAAGGCCTTTTCTGCATATCTTGAGATAGACTGCATGACTAAACTACCAAAAGCAATGGCAACAAAAGCCTAAAGTGATGAATGGGATCTAATTAAACTAAAGAGCTTCTGCATAGCAAAAGAAACTATCATCAGAGCAAACAGGCAACCAACAGAATGGGAGAAAATTTTTGCAATCTATCCATCCAACAAAAGGCTAATATCCAGAATCTACAAAGAACTTAAACAAATTTACAGGAAACAAATAACCCCATCAAAAAGTGGGCAAAGGATATGAACTGACATTTCTCAAAAGAAGACATTTATGAAGCCAACAAATGTATGAAAAAAAAAAGCTCATCCTCACTGGTCATTAGAGAAATGCAAATTAAAACCACAATGAGATACCATCTCATGCCAGTTAGAATGGTAATCATTAAAAAGTCAGGAAACAACAGATGCTGAAGAGGATGTCAAGAAATAGGAAGGCTTTTATACTGTTGGTAGAGTGTGAATTAGTTCCACCATTGTGGAAGACAGTGCAGCAATTCCTCAAGGATCTAGCACTAGAAATACCATTTGACCCAGCAATCCCATTACTGGATATATGCCCAAAGGATTATTAATCATTCTACTATAAAGGCACATGCACATGTATGTTTATTGCGGCACTGTTCACAATAGCAAAGACTTGGAACAAACCCAAATGCCCATCAGTGATAGACTGGATAAAGAAAATGTGGCACATATACACCATGGACTACTAAGCAGCCATAAAAAATGAATTCACATCCTTTGCAGGGACATGGATGAAACTGGAAACCATCATTCTCAGCAAACTAAGGCAAGAACAGAAAACCAAACACCGCATATTCTCACTCGTAAGTGGAAGCTGAACAATGAGAACACATGGACACAGGGAGGGGAACATCACATAACAGGGCTTGTTGTCGGGTGGGGTGATATGGGAGGGAGAGCATCAGAAGAAATCCCTAATGTAGATGATGGGTTGATGGGTGCAGCAAACTACCATGACACATGTATATCTATGTAACAAACCTGCACATTCTGTACATGTACCCTAGAACTTAAAGTATAATAACAATCAAGAAAAAAAAAGGAACATGACTACATGATAACAAAGATAACCCTGAATCCACTCTAATTATTATAAAGTTAAATAATTCTCAGCTCTATATTTTTCTTTTTTTCTGAGACAGAATCACACTCTATCACCCAGACTGGAGTGCTGTGGCACGATCTCGGCTTACTGCCACCTCCGCCTCCTGGGTTCAAGCAATTCTCCTGCCTCAGCCTCCTGAGTAGCTGGAATTATAGGTAGACACCACCATGCACGCCTAGTTTTTATATTTTTAGTAGAAACGGTGTTTCATCATGCTGGCCAAACTGCTCTTGAACCCCTAACCTCAAGTGATCCACCCACCACGGCCTCCCAAAGTGAGCTTTTTCAGTATTTAGAAAAATATACCTTGCAATCACTTCACTGATCCTGTTTTGCTAACATGAATGATCATGGAGAATGAGAACTACTAGTCTCCACCACTGGGACAGAACACACCCCATCGCCTTGTAGATTCTTGTACTGTAACTCAGCCAGAAGACTGTAAATTCTTTACAGGGCATGGATGATATCTAAAATTAATTTATATTCCTATACATATAGCACAGCATTTTATATGGTCACGTTTCGAAAAATGAACAAAAAGCCTTTAGTCAACACTTCTTTGCCTTTAAAACTCAGATGACATTTTTACTTTGAACCTGTATACTTATAACAAAAGTCTTTATCCTTTTAAAAAATGGAAGCAAAAGAAGTGTAACAACTCCATCTGCATTTGAATGAAACCTCTATCAAATATAATGAAACATGGATATTTGAACAATTACTGTATATTAGTTCATATTAATAAGTTGTTAATTTTAGGTGATGTATTTTGATTGTGTTTTAAGAAGAGATACTTCTTTTATAATACAAGTCGAAAAATATTTATGTATGGATATCAAAGACTCTGCCTTGTCTAATCCAAACCAAGAAGGGAATTGGATGGGTGCATAGATAAAATAATACTGACCATGAAATCATAATTGTTGGAGCTGGGTAACGAATATTTGTGGATTTATTATGATTGTTTCTTTACTTTTGTATATTTAGATTTTCCATAATAAAATGTTTTTTGACTTTATTCCAAAATGTACAAACTTTTCCAATGCCAAAAAATGTTTGAATTAAACATCTATTCATGAGGAAAAGAGATCAGAATCCCAGCAGAATATGAATAACAATACTTTTCCAACAAAGTGTGGCTTTAAAAAAGAAAGAATGGAATTGCGTTATAAAGTATGAGGAGGCACATCTCAGCAATCTCCCAAGCAACTCTCTAGGTCCTCACAGGGTGACTGTTGAAAATATTGTAAACTCCTAGGTCAGAACTATTCTCAGAGCAAAGCATCAGAAATGTGTTTACCTGCTTATTAACTATCTTCTCAACTAGAAGGTAAGCACTATGAGGTCAACATCTTTACTTTGTTCTCCAGTATCTTTCCAGCAGCAAGCAGTGCAACTAGCCCAGACAGCAGGTACTCAATATACATTTGTCAATTATTTCTATGTATAAAATATACCCTCTCCTGACTACTGCAAAGAGGTCATAAAGTACTATGAATATTAAGCTATTAGAATTAAAATTCATTTCAAAGTTTTCACTTTTAATTATGTATGTATACTCCTTTCTGAAAACAGTTTATCAGCAACTTTTCTATTTTGCATATTAAAAATTTACAAATAACATCTGCATGTCTCTTCTCATGTTAGCCTCATGTCCATTGAGAAGTAGGTAAAAACAAGAATTACCTCTCCAGTCCTAGAAAAGAAAAAACTGAAGCTCAGAATATATTAATAATCTGATGAGATTCCAACTCTGTTTTTTGACTCATAGATCATTATTCTATAAATAGTAGAACTACATGTATATTTTTTAATAGGGAACATCAATTAATCAAGCATTTCCCGTATCATTAATTATAGTAATAGAGGAAATAGATCCTGATAGGTTGAACCCAGGTCCACAGGATAAGAGATTTTTAAAATCAAATGTATTACACCAACTTTTGGGTACAATATTAAGAAATACCATTTAAAAATCTTAAAATACATAGAATTCTATGTTTACTTTAGATATAGAAAGCCATGAAAGAAGATCTTTCCCACTATAACAATGAGAACAAACTAGACAGTCTACAAAATAATGATTTCTTTTTTTTAGCTAGAGTGCTCTGGTCACAAGGCAATCTGATGAACTGCAATACAAAGTTGACAAACTCCTCCACAGAGACAGAACACAAAACTATATTACCTTGGGCAGGCCAAAGAGGAAGAGATGGCCACCACAGAAGCAGGCAAGAAAAAAACAAATAAAATTTTAATTAATCTTTAAAAGCCAATTGTCACCCAGTTTGAGAGTACATAATCCTCAGAAGCCCTGGACAAAAGAGGCATCTGCACTGACTCTCCTACTCTTATGTAAGGGCTTCTACTGACTGGCAATGAGAAAGACTGGTGGCAGGAGAGGAGACCTAAGAGAGACCTCTTGCATGAAAGAGGTGTGTGTGTCCTCTTTTGGTTTGGGGTGGAGCAGAAGAACCCAGAGAAGTCTATCTCCAATCCAAACACTGCATAAATGCTGCTGAGAAGAATCAGAAAAGCCACGCATGCGCCACCTCTACACTGATAACAGGAAAGAGCTGTATGTTTCTGAGGGAGGCATGAGAAATCCAAATCAGTTTGTAAAGCCATTATAATTCTGATAGCAAATCTAACAAGGATATATCATAAGAAAAGGAGAATTATCGACCAATGTCCTCAATGAACATAGATGCCAAAATCTTTAACAAAATACTAGCAAATTAAATCTATCAATATATGAAAAGCATAAGATAAAGAAGATATTGATCACTTGGGCACAGAGCAAGAATGCAAGGTTGGCTTTATATATGAAAATTAATGAGTGTAATTCACTACCCTAAGAGACTAGAAGAGAAAAACCAAATAATTATTTAAATAGATGCATTTAAAAATTTACAAAATTTAACACTTATTTACATTTTTAAAAAACATTTATTACAGCAAATTGGGAATAAAAGGAAACTTTTTTATCCCAAGAAAGGGAAACTATAAAAAACCTATAGCTATCTATTTGTGAAATATTTAATATCTTAACTAAGATTTTAAAATAAGGAAGGATGTCTATAGTCACTGCTTCTATTTAGCATTGTGCTAGAGTTTCTAATCAGTTAAATAAAATAAGAAAATGATAAATAGACATAAAATTGGAAGGCAGTGAATAAAGCTGTCTTTATTAACAGATGATATGACCATGTATGTAGAAAATCCTAATGAATCTAAAAGAAAACTAGCAGAACTAGAAAGTGAATTTAGCAATGTTTACAGCATACCAAGTAAATTAAAAATTGTAGTCTATACAGAAACTGAAACAATTAGAAAAAAGTAAAATCAATATTAATTATAATAGTTTCAAGACTGAGTATTAAGGATAAATTTATTAAATATCATGTAGGAACTTTACATTCAAAATGTAGAACACTGCTGAGAGATTAAAGAAGTCCTAAATAAAGAGACACACTATGCTCAGAGATTGAAGTCTTAAGACTGTTATTCCATATCCCTTCAATTGATATATAGATTCAAAGTAATCCCAGTTAAAATCACGACAGAATTTTTCTCAAAATTGATAAGGTAATTTAAAATTTTACTAGGAAAAACGAAAGAAACAAGAATAGCTAAAACAATCTTAAAAAAGAAACAACTGGAGGGCATACATGACATGAGTTCAAAGCTTAACAGTGTTAAGATAATATGGTACTAGCAAGAGGATATACAAACAGACCAATGGAGCAGAATAGAGAGCACTTAAATCGACCTACACATATAATCAAAGACAAAAGTACCAAAGCAATTCAATGAAGAAGGAAATCTCCTCAACAAATGGTACTATCTTAAACCACACACACGAATCAATTTGAGGTGGCTTATAGGTCAAAATACAAAAGCTAAAACAACAAAGCTACTGGAGAAAAATGATAGAAAATCTTCACAATCTTGGAACAGACACATATTTTTAGAGAAGAAACAAAATCACATCATTTTAAAAACTGGAAAAATTGACTTAATCAAAAATAAAAACTTCTGCTCTGAAGATAAGGCAAGAAAAAAGTAGACGAGCTATAGACTGTGAGTAAATATTCACAACACATGACAAAGGACTTAAATTCAGAATATATACAGACTTCTGCAATTCAATAGTCAAAGACTACTCAATTTTAAAAATTGGCAAAGAACACAGATTCTTCACAAAAGAAAATAAACAAATAAAAAATATGCATGTGAGAAAGTGCCTAGAATCATTAGTAATCAGGCAAGGATGTGAAAATTGAAACCACAATGGGTAAACCCACTGATGTGATTAAAATGAGATTGACAACACAAAATGTAGAAGAAGATGTGGAGCAACTGAAACACTCATAGATGGCTGTTGAGAGTGCATAATGGTACTTGGGAAAACTCTTTTGCTTCTTCAGTAAACATACGTCTATGCTATGATCCAGCAATTCCACAGCCAGGTATTAAAAAAAAAATGAATACACACCAATATGAGTACATGAATGCTTGTAGAAGCTTTATGTATACTAGATAAAACCTGGAAATAAGATAGATGTCCAACAATATAATGAATTGTACACTGTGTTATAGTCAAACAATGGAATACTACTCACTAATAAAAAGAATGAATTACTGATATATGCACAAACATCGATAAATCTAAAAACATTACGCTAAATAAAAGCAGCCAGACAGGAAAATATACATACTGTAGGATTTCATATATCAGCTATTGGCTAATTCCAATCAGTGAATTAGCTTAGCCTAGGTAGACCCAATTAGCAAGTTATCTAAATAGCAACTGCAGATTCATCAAACCTGTTTCAAAATGATGGATGTGAGCAGCACATGCATACACCGAGAAGGAAAGCAAGGCCCTGAAATACTAAACTGGACAGAAAGTATCACATGGCTTTACCATCCGCTTAATTTTTCCATTATCAGGGTTTAGTTTTGTCAGTTTCAAACTCCCAAACTGGCAAAACTAAACTCCGATAATTCAAATCAGATCAGCACTTACTTCTAGAGGTAGAAACCGAGCAAGGGCAAATTGGGAAACAGCCAAAAGGAACTTTCTGAGGTGACAGAAATGTTCTGTGTCTTGACATCTATTTGCCAAAACTGACTGAAAGGCACATTTGAGATCTGGTCATTTCGCTGAATGTAAATTATATTTCAATTAAAACAATGAAGATGGGGATTGGTGCAGGGGCTCACACTTGTACTACCAGCACTTTGGGAGGCCAAGGCAGGAGGATCACTTGAGCCCACCAGTTTGCAACCAGCCTGGGCAACACAAGGAGACATGTCTTTTCAAAACTATTTTAAAATGAGCACGCATGGCAGCACACACCTGTGGTCCCCTCTACTCAGGAGGCTGAGGTGAGAGGATTGCTCGGGCCCAGGAGATCAAGGCTACAGTGTGCGATGATCAAGCCACTGCACTCCAGCCTGGGCAACAGAGTGGAACTCTATTTCAAGAAAATAATGAAGACAAGTTAAATATTCAACTTATCTTCTATTAGCATCTCCACATAAGCAATTTATATTATTCATGTTATGGAACATTTCATGTTCCTGAAATGTTAAAAGCTCCTACCAAATATTTTAAAGAGGCTTTCTAAATTTATAGTTCACCTTTAGGCCAGGCACAGTGGCTCATGCCTATAATTCTAGCACTTTGGGAAGCCAACGGGGGTGAATCACTTGAGCCCAAGAGTTCGAGAACAAGCTGGAAAATATGGCAAAACCCCATCTCTACAAAAAATAAATAACCAAAATTAAAATATTAGCCAGGCATAATGGCATGCATCTGTAGTGCCAGCTATTTGGGAGGCTGAAGTGGGAAGATCCCTTGAGACAGGGAGATGGACGTTGCATTGAGCCTAGACTACACCACTGCTCTTCAGCCTGCATGACACAGTGAGACAACTTCATCTTTAAAATAAAATATTTGCAAAATAATTAGAGCATTCCAAAATAGCCAACTCAATTTTCTGAAATTAAGCTCTTGTTCTTTCACTAGCATGTGCATTAAATTTAAAAATTATTTATTGAATGTTGCATTCAGGTGGATTTCAAAGTATACTGAGAATCAAAATTTTTGTGGTTATTTCAAATTGACTTTAGAATTTTAGAACAATTATTTTAATTTAAAAAATTTGTGGGTACATAGTAGGTATATATATTTACGGAGTGCTTGAGATATTTTGGTACAGGCATGTAACATATAATAATCACATCACAGAAAATTGGGTATCCATCCCCTCAAGTATGTATCCTTTGTGTTACAAACAATCCAGTTATACTCTACTAGTTACTTTAAAATGCAGAACAATGTTATATTAAATGATTCAACAATTCAAGTATTAACACTTTATTCTAAACACAGTAATCAATAAAGTTGAGTGCCTCACAATTTATAAATTAACCTCTACATAAACAATGTCACCTGGTCCTTATATTCACCATGAGAAGTAGATGAAAGTGGTTTCCTCCCCTATTTTTTTTTTAAAGGCAAAGCTATCATTTTCTCTTCTCTTACTATTCTTCCTTGTCTTGCTTGAAAATTTTTTTCATTAAAACTGTTTTCCTTCTAGAATGCTTAAATTCTAACCACATCTTGCACTTCTTTATCATCTGTGTAGGTCTTTTCCCATAGTTAACATCTTCAGTTCTTCTTAAAGAAGTTATCTTTTTTATCCAAGATAAAAAAGACTGATTGACTTTTTTATCCAAGATAAAAAAGACTGTTTGACTGATTTTTTTCTCTAATTTTGAGGCCTATCTTTTGATATAAAAACAATTTAATGGAGCCAAGAATATATTAAAAATTTGTAGACAACCAGATAACATCCCTGATTCACCTTTCAGAAAATGTGTTTGGCTGGGCACAGTGGCTCACACCTGTAATTCCAGCATTTTAGGAGGCCAAGGCTAGTGGATTCCCTAAGGTCAGGAGTTCAAGAACAGTCTGGTCAACATGGTAAAATCCTGTCTCTACCAAAAACACAAAAATTAACCGGGCATGGTCGTGTGCTCCAGTAATCCAAGATACCTAGGAGGCTGTGGTAGGAGAATCATTTGAACTCAGGAGGCAGAGGTTGCAGTGAGCCAAGATTGTGCCACTGCACTCCAGCCTGGGCAACAGAGCAAGACTTCATTTCAAAAAAAAACCAAAATGTGATCATTTTAATTGACACTCAAATATTAACCTAACTCCAAGAAAACAAAACAATAGAAAAATAAAGATAAAACAATTACAATGTTATTTAGCCAGGTTATTTTATGTTTTTCTCTACATATATTTATTAATTCTGATTGAAATTATTTTTAAAAGACTCATATATTACAATTACCCACAAAATCCTTCCCTACATTTAATTATGCACTATTTCAGAAACACTGAAAATGAAAAAAAATTATAAATAACATTTTTTAAATTAATGTTCTACAAATTAATTGAAAACTACTTTCATTCACATACAATTAGGTGAAAATGATTTGGGGTAATTAACATGAAAAACATAAGCAAAAATATTTTTCATGAAAATATATTTATTTCTAAATAGCATTAATAAATCTGATATACTAAAAGACTAATTTTTTTATTGTACTTTAAGTTCTGGGGTACATGTGCTGATCTCGCAGGATTGTTCCATAGGTAACCACATGCCATGGTGCTTTGCTGTCTCCACCCCACCTCCCTCACCTACATCAGGCATTTTTCCCAGTGTTATCCCTCCTCAACCTCCCTCCCCCAGCCAGCCACCCCTCAACAGACCCCAGTGTGTGATGTTCCCCTCTCTGTGCTCATGCGTTCTCATTGTTCAACATCCTCCTACAAGTGAGAACATGTGGTGTTTGGTTTTCTGTTCTTGTGTCAGTTTGCTGAGAATAATGGTTTCCAGATTCATCCACGTCCATACAAAGGACAGGAACCCACTGTTTTATATGGCTGCATAGTATTCCATGGTGTATATGTGCCATTTTCTTCGTCCAGTCTATCATTGATGGGCATTTGGGTTGATTCCAGGTCTTTGCTATTGTCAACAGTGCTGCAGTGAACACATGTGTGCATGTGTTTTTATAGTAGAATGATTTATAATAATTTGGGTATATACCCAGTAATGGGATTGCTGGGTCAAATGGAATTTCTATTTCTAGGTCCTTGAAGAATCGCCACATTGTCTCAAAACGGTTCAACTAATTGTAAAACTTTTCCTATTTCTCCACATCCTCTCCAGCATCTGTTGTCTCCAGATTTTTTAAATGATTGCCATTCTAACTGGCGTGAGATGATAGCTCCATGTGGTTTTGCTTTGCATTTCTCTAATGACCAGTGTTGATGAGCATTTATTCATATATTTGCTGGCCTCATAAATATCTTCTCTTAAAAAGTGTCTTTTAATATCCTTCCTCGACTTTTGAATGGGTTTGTTTGTTTTTTTCTTGTAAATCTGCTTTAGTTCTTTGCAGTTTCTGGATATTAGCCCTTTGTCAGATGGGTAGATTGCAAAAAATTTTTCCCCTTCTGTTGGTTGCCAAGTCACTCTAATGATTGTTTCTTCTGCTGTGAAGAAATTCTTAAGTTTAATTAGATCCTATTTGTCTATTTTCGCATTTGTTGCCATTGCTTTTGGTGTTTTAGTCATGAAGTCCTTGCCTATGCCTATGTCCTGAATGGTTTTGCCTAGGTTTTCTTCTAGGATTTTTATGGTGTTAGGTCTTATGTTTAAAACTTTAATCTATCTGGAGTTAATTTTAGTGTAAGGTGTAAGGAAGGGGTCCAGTTTCAGCTTTCATATGGCTAGCCAGTTTTCCCAACACCATTTATTAAAGAGGGGATTATTTCCCCATTGCTTGTTTTTTCTGGTTTGTCAAAGATCAGATAGTTGTAGATGTGTGGTGCTGCTTCTGAGGCCTCTGTTCTGTTCCACTCATCTATATCTCTGTTTTGGTACCAGTATCATGCTGTTTTGATTACTGTAGCCTTGTCATATAGTTTGAAGTCAGGTAGCGTGATGTCTCTAGCTTTGTTCTTTTTGCTTAGGATTGTCTTGGCTATGTGGGCTCTCTTTCGGTTCCATATGAAGTTTAAAGTTGTTTTTTCCAGTTCTGTGAACAAGGTCAACAGTAGCTTGATGAGGATAGCATTGAATCTATAAACTACTTTGGGCAGTATGGCCATTTTCATGATATTGATTCTTCCTAACAATGAGCATGCAATGTTTTTCCATCTGTTTGTGTCCTCTCTTATTTCCTTGAACAGAGGTTTGTAGTTATCCTTGAAGAGGTCCTTCACATCCTTTCTTAGTTGTATTCCTACGTATTTTATTCTCTTTGTAGCAATTGTGAGTGGGAGTTCGCTCTTGATTTGGCTCTCTGCTAGTCTGTTATTGGTGTATAGGAATGCCTGTGATTTCTGCACATTGATTTTGTATCCTGCGACTTTGCTGAATTTGCTCATCACTTTAAGGAGACTTTTGGCTGAGATGATGGGGTCCTCTAAATATACAATCATGTCATCTGCAAATAGAGACAATTGGACTTCCTCTTTTCCTAATTGAATACACTTCATTTCTTTTTCTTGCCTGATTACTCTGGCCAGAACTTTAAATACTACATTGAACAGAGTGGTCAGAGAGCATCCTTGTCTGTTGCCAGATTTCAAAAGGAGTGCTTCCATTTTTAGCCCATTGAGTAGGATATTGGCTGTGGGTTTATCATAAATAGATTTTATTATTTTGAGATATGTTCCACTGATACCTAGTTTATTGAGTGTTTTTATCATAAAGGACTGTTGAATTTTGTCAAAGGCCTTCTCTGCATCTATTGAGATAATCATGTGGTTTTTGTCTTTGTTTCTATTTATGTGATAGATTACATTTATAGATTTGTGTATGTTGAACCAGACTTTCATCCCCGGGATGAACCCTACTTGATTGTGATGGATAATTTTTTTTGATGAGCTGTTGCATTCAGTTTGCCAGCAGTATTGATTTTTGCATCTATGTTCATCATGGACATTGGCCTGTAGTTTTATTTTTCAATTGTGTCTCTGCCAGGTTTTGGTATCAGGATGATGTCTGTCTCATAAAATGAGTTATGGAGGATTCCCTCTTTTTTTTTTTTTTTTTTTTAGAATAAAAAGGATGAAAGAGAGAAAGGAAGAGGAAGAGATTTTAGAAAAAGAGAGAAAAGGAGAAAGAAAGAAACAGCAAAAGAAAGAAAAAATGAAAGAGAAAGAGGAAGAGATTTTAGA
>CAUYQU010040298.1:0-25107 GCA_963574635.1 Cheracebus regulus | reverse complement strand
CTCTTAACCAAGAGCTTTTCCAATTGCTGTTTTAGCCGAGCCTGATCACCTGGCTCGCTGTCTCAGAGCCTTTTGTTTTTTTAGTTGAATGGTCGACTCCCAGGTGTTCCAGTCACCTGTTGAAAAGGCACCGGGATCTGTGTGATTTCCCCTGCGGGGACACACTGGGCAGGGTGAAACAGCGGCACTGAGATTCGTAGTGCTTTTTTGCCTGGGGATCTCCTGGGCTGGCTCCCTGATTCAGTCCCCCTTTTAATCTGCCTTCCCGTAGCTCCACTAGCCAGTTAAAAGGGCACACAGACCAGTGGATTTTTTATGGAGACCCGCCGTGCCACGGCGCCGGCCAAGCAGCCGCGCCGGCCGAAACAGCCGCACTAGTGACCTGTGGGGCTGCTCCGCCTGGGAATCTCCTGGTCTGGGCGTAATAAAAATCCGTCTGGAAATGCGGCGTCCACTCACCCTCTGCACTTTCACTGGGAGCTGCAATCCTGAGCTGCTCCTAATCCGCCATCTTGGATCTCTCCAATTTTTCTTGATTCTTAACTTTGTCCCACTGGGAGAAAAAAAATCATGAAATAGTTATCTGCCTATGATTCTACAAAATAACTAATGCAA
The DNA here is from genome assembly GCA_963574635.1 of Cheracebus regulus. Taxonomy (NCBI): domain Eukaryota; kingdom Metazoa; phylum Chordata; class Mammalia; order Primates; family Pitheciidae; genus Cheracebus; species Cheracebus regulus. The sequence continues at coordinate 24,492 of CAUYQU010040298.1, read as the reverse complement.
TGGATATTCTCCAGTAACATTTAAAACCGTAACATATGTGGGCAAGCATAGGAAAGTGAACTCTCTAGATTTGGAATAAATGTGTGAATGGATCAAATAAACCCATAAATAAAGTACAATGTAGTAGTGAGCATAGATTCTGGAGCCTGACTGCCTAAATTCAAATTCCTATTCTACTTCTCCCTAGCAGTGTAGCCTTGTGAAGCCACTTACCTTTCTCTTAATTGTAAAATAAGGAAATAATAGTATCTACTTCATAGGATTATTGAAAGATTGAATCAGTTAGCATGTAATATGTTTGGCATGTATTGTTATTATATAAGCAATGATGAAAGAGTTGATTTAAAAGCTGTAGGAATTACTTGCTAATAAGGAAACTGTATACTTTCTCTTTTCAGAATGTATTTCAGGTTTGAAGCTACTTTCACATTACTTAGAGGTAAAACGTCATTACCACTGATATTATTACTAGCATTTTATCATAAAATATTGATATAACTTGTGAAGAAAGAAAAAGTTTCCAGTCTAAAGTTTCTAGGAGGCTCAAGACTGCATCTGGAGAGAAGCAACTACTAATCTGCTAAGAAGACAATCCTTGGTTTGGTTGCAGTAGCAAGCCCCACTCTAATCATTCAGCTGAACAAACAAAACCCAGGATTTTGTTATTTTCCCAGAAACTACATAAACAGCCACTTCCCTTTTAGTGTCTCTTTTTAAAGTAAGAAGGTCCACTTCTCTCCTAATCATCACTTCACTCTATATTTCTCTTTTAAAAGCTGTTTTTTCTAGATTTTTGCTATTTTAAGCCAATAAAAAGTCACTGACAAATATGCTATTTAAATAATATATGACTATAAATAATATACTGTTGCTAAAATATAAATTTTAAAACCACAAATTAACCCAATGGTCAATGGTATACTATTAGGCTCATTTGACTGTATGGATAGAAACTCACTCATGAAGGATACTGAATTGGGGCCAAGCTTAGAAACCAAGAATGTACAGAACTCTAAAGACAGGCTATTTTTTATTGTCTCTTTCAAGAGCCACAGAATTTCTTTGTATTTCATGATATCTCTGCTGCTCTGAGCATGTCTGATTCATCTTCTCTTCATAACTTCCTGGCTTAGTGGAGGGAGAGGGAGATTTAAATATCTGATCAGCCCAGTCCCAGATCAATCTGTCAATCATCTGTAGATTGCCAAACTACAGACTAATGGGTCAGATGTCCACCCAAGGTTCACGTGGGAGAGATTATATGGCACAAACCACCATTTCCCCCACTGCTACTCCATATATTAGGTATATCTTTTTCAGAAGGGATTGTGGGCAAGCAGGCATTATAAATGTATCTAGTGAGTACACACAAAGAAAATGGGCCACATCCAGGCAACATTCCAAAATGGGTACTGTTTACTTGGTATCCCCATTCTGAGAACTAGGGCTCTAAATACAAATGTTGGTTGAGTTAGCACAGGTCAGACATTTTGTAGCATTATTTGATAGGATTACATTAGCACAAGAAGTAATAAATGCTTTGAAAAAGCTTCAAGTTGAAAATAACTAAAATCACACCCTGAAACAAATTACATAAAATTCATTAAACAGTAAATTTAAATCTAAGTACAGATGCAAGTTATAGCTGCATATAAATAACATATTCCTACAATCACAAATGGTTCCCAGTCTCATTTAACTAATTTCTTCCTGGAACCTGAGTCCTCTTGGCTCTGTAAAATGTTTGTATACTGTCATTTATTTTTCTTTTGCCTTTATTATTATTGTATTTTATCTGCTGATTCACATTGATATTCCTCTTCTTAGGCTGACTACCCCCATGTGTCTAGGTTAAGTTAAGGCAAATGCCTTCTTAGTCTCTGAGATAATCTTTGAATTTAACTTTTATGAATTGTATCTCTGCCATTCTAGGTATTTTCTTCATCATTTACTAATGCAGAGAATCCAGCAAACAATGCAGATATGCCAACTAAAACATGCCATCTTTCCCTTCATTGCTGTATAATACATATTCCTGGATTGGTGGGTTTGTTTGTTTGTTTTTATTGTACTTTGGGCTCTGGGGTACATGTGCACATCCTGCATCCTGCAGGATTGTTGCATAGGTACATACATGCCATGGTGGTTTGCTGTCTCCATCCCCCCAACAACCGTCACCTACAACAGGCATTTCTACCAGTGTTATCTCTCCCCATCCTCCCTTCCCTGCTACTGTCCCTCCCCTCCCCACCCTTCCCTCCCCCTGTCTAGCCCCATGAGTGTGGTTCCCTTCCCTGTGCCCATATATTCTCACTGTTTATCACCTGCCTATGAGTGAAAACATGTGGTGTTTGATTTTCTGTTCTTGTGTCAGTTTGCTAAGAATGATGGTTCCTAGATTCATCCATGTCTCTACAAAGGACAGGAACTCATTGTTCTTTATGGCTGCATATTTGGGTTGGTTCCAGATCTTTTCTATTGTAAGCAGCACCACAAGGAACATATATGTGCATGTGTCCTTATAACAGAACAATTTATGATCCTTTGGGTATGTACTCAGTAATGGGATTGCTGGGTCAAATGGAATTTCTATATCTAGATCCTTGAGGAATCACCACACTGTCTTCCATAATGACTGAACTAATTTACTCTCCCACCAACAGTATAAAAGTGTTCCTTTTTCTCCACATCCTCTCCAGCATCTGTTGTATGGTTAAACTAATTCACATTCCCACCAACAGTGTAAAAGTGTTCCTCTTTCTCCAGCATCCTCTCCAGATTTTTTAATGATCGCCATGCCATTCTAACTGCTTGAGATGGTATCTCAATGTGGTTTTGATTTGCATTTCTCTAATGATCAATGATGATGAGCATTTTTTTCATGTTGGTTGCATAAATTTCTTTTGAAAAGTGTCTGTTCATATACTTCACCCACTTTTGAATGGGTTTGTTATTTTCCTGTAAATCTGCTTTAGTTCTTTGTGGATTCTGGATATTGGCCCTTTGTCAGATTGCAAAAATTTTTTCTAGTCTGTTGGTTACCAGTTCACTCTAATGATTGTTTCTTTTGCTGTGCAGAAGCTCTGGAGTTTAATTAGACCCCATTTGTCTATTTTGGCTTTGGGGTTTTAGTCATGAAGTCCTTGCCTGTACCTATGTCCTGGATGGTGTTGCCTAGGTTTTCTTCTAGGGTTTTTAAGGTGTTAGTTCTTATGTTTAAATTTTTAATCCATCTGTAGTTAATTTTTTGTATATTGTGTAATAGTTAAACAGAAAAAATTTGCAAGAACTATGCAAAAGAACTCCCAAATTCCTTCATTCAGATTACCAAATTGTTAACCTCATTTCACAAGCTCTCTGTCTCCCTTTTCCTCTGCTGCTTACCTCTTTACTCTCTATATATGTATGCATGTGTGCATATACATATGTATTTATTGATATTAATCCATTCTGTCAGTGAACATTTCAAGCATTTTCCTTTTCCTGGGCTATTACATGATACTGCAATGACCATCAATGTACTTGTCTTTTTTCATACATGTACAAGAGTTTCTCTAAGGCAGCAGTTCTTTTTTTTTTTTTTTTTTTAAATCCAGGGGAAAGCGCGAACACAGTCAGCAGTTCTTAAAATGTAGTCCATGGACTCTTGGGTCCCCAAGAGGTCACAAAGTCAAAACTATTTTCATGATAACACAAGGACATTATTTGCCTTTTTTACAGAATTGACATTTTTACTGAGGGTACAAAAGCAATGGTAGGTAACACTGCTGGTGCCTTAAGGCAATGGCAGCCAGGGGTATTAACTATCATTGTATTCTTTGCCACCATGCACTTATAGTTTTACTTTTTTAATGCCAGTTTCTCTTTTTAAATGTCCTTGATACAACTGCAAAAATTAATATTATTAAATTGCAACCCTTGAGTACACATCTTTTTAACATTCTTTGTGACAAAATGGAAGGGAAGTGTGAAACACTTCTGCTGCACAGGAAGATGGTTATTTCAAGAAAAAACACTTGTATGATAGTTTGAGTTGAGAGCTGAACCAGGTACTCATTTCATCAACACCATTTTTACTTGAAGGAATGGCTAATTCATACTTGAATATTTGAATGAACTGAGTGTGTGACTGTGAGGAAAACAACTGATAGTTTATGTTATCCATACAAAAATTCTAAGTTTCACTTGAATATGCAGATACTTAGAATATCTGTGTAACCCTTCTAACCAATTCTTTTCAAATGACTTAATTACTGATGTTGCAAAATTATGCCTGGGTTAAAGAGCTCCTCAAAATACAAGATAGGCCAATTTATTTTAATGCAGCAGAGTATTAAAATATTAACTGATATGGTTTGATATTCTACATTGTAACTAACCCTCAAAAAATTAAAACATGTTGAGTTTTGATGTAGTATCAAATAGAATATCTACAGTTATCTGAAACAGCTATTAAATAATATTTTCTTTTTTAACTGTACATCTGTGTGAAGCTAACTTTTCTTTAGGTGCATTACAGAAAACACATTGCAACAGACGGCATGCAGAGGCCGACATGAGAATCCAGCTGTCAAGCCATGCCTTAAAGAGATTTGTAAAAAGGTAAACCAATACCACTCTTATTTTTTGTGTCTTTTTGGGAAAATATATTTGTTTTCAAATATTATGTTAACATGTAATAAATATGTCATTATTATTCCTAAACGAATTAATAAATAAATCTTTTTAATTTCCCAACTTTAAATTCTAATATGCTAGCTATAACTCACAAAACAAGATCTGTTTGGGGTTCTCAATATTTTTAAGGGTATAAAGAGATACTGAAGACAAATGTTCGTAGATTGCTGCTCTAGGCTATAAATATGAAAATAAATTTGGGAAGGTATAGGCTATATATATCTTTAACATGACTGGATAACATCAAATTTCTCCCCCATTCAATCTTGAATTATAGGTCTATGTATCCAAGTTGAGAGATAGTAGCTTAATTGAATTATCATACTGCTTTCTTGACATGAATTAATTAGCTATTACACAGAAATTGTTTAGGTAAATTCTGGATACTATTTAAGAAACTTTAAAATAATATGGACTCACTAAATATCTTCTATTTTATTATTAAATTAAAGGAAAACTCTACTAGGATAACATTTTTTCAAATAAATATACAGGTTAAATATATCCAGAGACATTATATTTTATTAAAATATTTTATTAATAATTAAGTCACACAGGCATCCTGGACAACCAATGCATTGAAAATACTATATATTCCTCCTGTGTCATTACAATATATAATTATTCAGAGAGCCTATGCACTGATTAAAAGAGGTGTAATGATTTAAAACATGTGGGCTATTACCATGTAAAATAGGTTTGGGATTAATTCTACAATTGTTTGATATTTAAAATAAGTGTGTAATTCAGTATATTAAAGAGTTTTTATGTATATACAATAGAAAATGATTTAAGATTTCTTAACATTAAAATATAATGCAAGAAGGAGGTAGAAGGAAATTATATTAATTCTCCAGAGCAAGATATTATAATAAGCTGAATCATACAATTTTTAATTTTAAATTTATGAGTTAAAAAGAATGAAAGCCCTTGGGACAAAATTGAATAAAATAAGATTTTGATCCCAACAGGGAATTTTTTGGAAATTTCTCTTACAGATATTGTATCAAGACCTTATGGAAGAAATGGCCTTTCAATCATACCTCCTGAAGTCATAGAGAATTTTATCATGTCTCATGTATAATGAAATGTTAATGTAATTTTTCTTAACTGATATCATTCTGAGTAAGTCATTTTCAACACCAGTTCTCACTCATTATAAGACTGATTTAATGTGGTACTTATACTTAAAGCCTGTTTTTTAAAAAGGCAACTGAATCCACAGGAAGTATGAACATTTCTCATTTTGAGGAGTTTTCTTTAGAGAGTAATATTCACCGGACTCTGTATTCATTGAGCTAAACTTTAGACAGAGATGAAAAAGGGTTAAGTAGACAGTCTTCAACTCCTCAGAACCCCTACCCATAATTTTCCTGTTTCTGACACGCCTTCAGATTTCTAAGTGACATGAAAATATATTAAGTATACATAGTCCTATATGAAAATTATAACCATTAATATATTTGTAGTAGTGAAAGCAGGTAGACAGATAGAAAGACTGATCAATCTATTGATCGATTCACCTCAGTAAACTGCCTAAAGTAGTGGCAGAGATATCTTAGCTAGAAATGTCCATCATAAGTTGGGGTTTGAGACTGTGCCCAGAGAAAATTTATCTGACACTTGAAAAACCAACTGTCTAGGAAGGGGCCCCAGAGTGCAGTGTAGACAGATGAAAGAGTCTCTGCACACATAAATGCAAGAGTGACACATGTCATCCACTTTCTGCAAGGTAAACCCAACAACTGGAGCTGATAGTTTAGGCTTGAGTCCATGGGCCTCATAAATCATACACACAAATGAGGGAATGAAAACACTTGAGAAGCCATAGTCTCACTGCCGAAGCTTCACATCTCACATCCCATGGGATTCTGTGAAGACAACCAACTATTGGCAAGTCTGCCTACAAGCCTAGAAAAGCTGCTTAAACTGTCATTTATGGTTCTGGCCATATTGCAACAAGGCTGAGCAAGCCAAGAGCTAGAATAGAGGCTGTAAGACTTCCCCTCCCCTCTCATCTTCTTTTTTATCCTCTGAGTAAATAGAGGTAGAAGACAGTTTAATGATAATTTAAGAATGTCATTGCCATTATTCTAATTTGTGTCTTAAAATAACCTGGAGAATTATATTATCATCATGGAAGAAATGATAAAGAACCTGGAATGTTTTATGTAGCATCTTGTTATTCAAAGCTCAACTTCAATGTCACTCTTCAGGGGACTTTCTTGACCACCCACTCCACTCTATCACATCATCTTATTTTTTTGTGCTCTGTAGAGAAGGTATGGCCATTTGATATTGTTCTTGTTTACTTATTAGAGAATAAGAATAATATAGGTGTTATGAAACAGATCCTGAGATCAGATTGCTTGGACTGGAATTCTGGCTCTCCAACATAATCATTGGAAGCAAGGCTCTATGTCTCAGTTTCCCCCTCTAACACTTGGATGGTTATTTTTTCTACGTCCTTCGGTTTTGGGGAGGATAGTGCTGGTTAATAAAAGTACTAGATCCAGGACAGGCACAGAGTAAGCATTCTATAAATGGCCTTCATTCTTTATTTGCTTGGTTTCTATCTCCCTAACTAGTCTGCTCTTCACTTGCCTGTCTTGGTGACCCAGTACCTGGAATGATGTCTGGAGCACTCATGAGACTTTCAATAGGAATGATGAAAAATTAATTAATGAGTCTCAGTTCAGGTTTTGAGATTTAAATCTAACTTAATAGACTCTAAGAAGGCATGGTTAGACAAAATTGAAAATTTCACAGCTCACACTAAACACTGTTTCTGCTATTCATGGTAGCCAAAAACTTTGACTGTATAATGCTAACAATGGTTTCTTCCTCTAGTTGCTAAGAAATTACCCCAGTGGTTTTATGCTCCAAGTACTCTCCGTGACTGATAACCTTATTTCCTGTGGTGACTGAGTCAAATCCATGCCACACCATTTGGACCACCTCAGAATACACATTGAAACTCTACCTGTCACCCCAGGCCACTCCTCTTCCCCTAATTGGGCTCGGTGCTTCTGGTGAGGCACCTCCAGCCGTCCCTGGAGGGCTGTCCCAGTGGACTGAGAGCTGCTCCTAGACCTCTACCAAGGTCAGCATTTGCACCCACCTCAAAGAGCCTGGCCATGGACCTGTCCAATCCAACCCCACCCAGCTTTGCCCCCTCCAGTGCCTTGGCAGAAGAGTGCAGGATAGGGCCATTGGGAACTCCTGTTCTGCCTATCACCAGGGACACCGCGTACTTCCTCCATCAACAAAGATCAAGTAAAAATTCCACTGCCATCACAACTGTCTCTTGCCTAGAAGCACCACCTACTGGCCTGTAGGATGAACTACACCATCCAGTAAAATTCCTGTTGACAAAAGTGGGGGAACGAGATAATTTCCCAAGCCTCTCACCTCCTCATCTTTGTAGGAGACAGTGAGCCTCCCTACACACACTATGCTACCATAACCTACAAACAACTAATATTTGAGAAAACCACTGTGCTAAGTCTATCTATAACCAAGACATTTTTGCAGAGCCTTGGCCCCTTAAAGTCACACAGAAGCAAAGCCCAAAGAACCTACCAACATAAGCAACAGTCACACCCTCAAAGAGGAAAGAAAAAGAAACCCATCAAATTAAATAAATTTAAAAATAAGAAGTGACAGCTTCTACAGATGAGAAGAAACCAGCACAAGAACTTCAGCACCATGATGAAACAGACTGTTGAGATCCAAAGGACCACATAAGCTCTCCAGCAACAGCTGCTAACCAAAATGAAAACTCTGAACTGAGACAAAGAATTAAAGATGTAAATTTTAAGGAAGCTCAATGAGATCCTTTTCAAAGAAAGTTGAAAACCAAACAAAGAAATCAGAAAAGCAACTCAGGATATGAAAGACAAAATAGATAGGTATATTTAAAAACCAAGCAGAACTTCTGGAAATGAAAAATTCACTGAGGTAATTTTAAAACACAGTTAAAAGCTTTAATAAGAGACTAGACTTAAGCAGAAGAAAGAATTTCAGATCTTGAAGACAGGTCTTTCAAATTAACCCAGTCAGACAAAAACAAATTAAAAAATATTTTTTTTAATTAACAAAAACTCCAAGAAATATAGGATTATGTAGAGCAACCAAACCTATAACTTACGGATATTCTTAAGAGGAAGAAGAAAAAGTAAGAAGTTTGGGAAACACATTTGAGAAAATCAGAAAAATTTCCTCAGTCTTGCTACAGAAATAACCAGATACAAGAAATTCAGAGAACACCTGGAAAATATTTTACAAGGTAAACATTACCAAGGCATATAGTCATCAGACTATCCAAGGTCAACATGAAAGAACAGATTTTAAAAGCATCAAATCACCTATACAGGAAATCCCGTCAGACTAACAGCAGATGTCTCAGCAGAAATTGTACAAGCCAATAGAGATTGAAAGCCTACTTTTAGCCTCCTTATAGAAAAAAAAAAAATGCCAGTTAAGAATTTTATATCCTGCCAAATTAAGCTTCATAAACGAAGGAAGAAATAAAATCTTTCCCAGACAAGCAAACACTATGGGAATTTGTCACAACTAAACCTGCCTTAAAAGAAATGCTGAAAGGAGTTCTAAACACAGAAACCAAAGGACAAAATCACCATCAAGAAAGTGCTTCACCATCCTGTGAAGCAATTACACAATTGAGACTCCAAGGCAAATAACTAACAACATTATTACAGGAACAAAATCTCATATATTAATGTTAACCTTGAACATAAACGACCTAAATGCTCTACTTAAAGGACATAGACTAAACTTTGAAAAACAAGGCCCAATCATCTGTTGCCTACAAGAGAACCACTTATTGTCTAAAGCTGCTCTCAGACTCAAAGAAAAAAAAATCAAACAGAAAACAAAAGTGAGTGGAGAGTAGCCATTCTTAAATCATATAAAATAGACTTTAAGCAATAATAGTTTTTTGAAAAAGGGCATATGTCAAACACATATTTGTCAATATATAGACAAAGAGTTTAATACAACAAGAATATTTCACTAGCCTAAATATATACGCACTGAGCACCAGAGCACCCAGATTCATAGAAAAATACTACTAGACCAAAGAAAAGAGATTTATATCTGTATAATAATAGTGGGGACTTTAACACCCCACTGATAACAATAGACAGATCATCAGGGTAAAAATTCAACAAGGAAAACTGAATGTAAACTGGACTCTAGACTAAATGAACTTGATAGATATTTACAGGACATTCTCCCTAATAATTGCAGAATATACATTTTTATCAATTGCATATTAAATATTCTCCAAAATCAACCAATATTTGCCCATAAAGCAGGTCTCAATTCATTAAAAAGATTAAAATGATATCAAGTATTTTCTCAGATCACAGTGAAATAAAATTAGAAATCAATACCAAGAGGAACTCTCAAAAAGAAGTAAGTACATGGAAACATAACCTGCTTCTGAATGACATTTGAGTAAACATGAAATTAAAGCAGAAATTTTGGAAATGTTTTGAAATGAGTGAAAATAGAGAAAGAACATATCAAAATTTCTGGGATACAGTAAACACATTGCTGGAAGGAAAGTTTATAGCATAAAATGCCTATATTTAAAAAGATGGAAAGATTTCAAATTATAACCTCACATCACACCTCATGGAACTAGAAAACAATAATAAACCAAACTCAAAGCTAGAAGAAGAAAAGAAATAACAAAGATTAGAGCAGAAGTAAGTGAGACTGAGACCAAAACAAATCAAAATAAAACAAAAAAGATACAAAGGATTAATAAAAAGTTGATTCTTTGAAAGGATAAACAAAATTTAAAAACTTCTAGCTAATTTAACCAAGAAAAAAAGAGAGGAGATTAAGTAATCACAATTAGAAATGATAAAAGTGACATTACAACTGATACCATATAAATTCAAAAGATAATCAGAGATTACTATGAACATCTCTATGTATACAAACTAGAAAACCTAGAAGGAATGAATAAATACAGCCTCTGATATGGTTTCTCATATTTGAATTCCCACATGTTGTGGGAGGGACCTGATGTTATTGAATCATGGGGGCAAGTCTTTTCCATGCTGTTCTCTTGATAGCGAATAAATCTTATGGGATCTGATGCTTTTAAAAAGAGCTCTCCTGCACAAGCGCTCTCTCTTTGCCTGCTGCCATCCATATAAGATGAGACTTGCTCTTCTTTGCCTTTTACCATGATTGTGAAGCTTTCCCAGCCATGTGGAACTGTAAGTCCAGTTAAGCTTTCTTTTGTAAATTGCCCAGTTTTAATTATGCCTTTATCAACAGTGTCAAAACGGACTAATACAACCTTTCAGGATTGAATCAGAAAGAAATAGAAATCTTCAACAGACCAATAATGAGTAAAAAAATTCAGTTGGTTAAAAAAATATCATTCAACCCAGGACTAGACAAATACACAGCCAAATTTTACCAGACATGCAAAGAAGAGCTGGTACCAATCTAAATAAAACTATTACAAAAGATTGAGGAGGAGGGATTTCTCCCTAACTCACTATATGAAATCAGTATTTCCCTAACATGAAAATCAGGCAAGGACACAACAACAACAACAAAAAATGAAACTACAGGCCAATATCCCTAATAAATATAGATGTGAAACTCCTTAACAAAATACAAGCAAACTGAATCCAAAAGCACATCAAAAACATAGTTCATCATGATGAGTGGGTTTCTAAGAACGCGAGTGAGGGACTATGTTAACTTCTCTTCCCAGATCCACAAGGGGTGTGGTTTCAAAGGCAAGAACTTCCCAGTGCCATGCCTCCATCCACCTCTCCATCCAGGACCCTAGAGTTCGTTGTCTAACTTTCCTGCACAGGTAAAATTTCAGGTGTGCTACTTTGTTTAAAAAAGCCCATGAAAAGCTCTGGGAGGAAGGGCCTCTGTTCTGGGCTGGACAGCCAATCCAGCATCAGAGTCAAAGATCAATCACTCCAGAGGAAGTTTAAAAGAACTCTCATTGAACAAGAACATAAATGGTGCAGGAATAACTTCAAAGTTAAAACTCCACTGCACCTTACCTGTTCGGATTTCCCTCTCTGGGATCCCCTCCCACAACAGTGTGGAAGCTCTCTCTACTTCTCTCTCTTTCTCTCTTTGCCTAATAAATTGCTCTCTGCAAAACTCTTTGGGTCCGATATTTATTTAACTGATAAGCTCACCTTGCCGCCAGGGCCCTCTTTCCCATTCCTGGGGCAAGGGAGGCCAAGAACCTTAGGGCACATCCCACTGGGGAGGGAGCTGAGTCCAGTCCCACTGCCTGGTTACACAAGGAACTTCAACGTTTGCAAATCAAAAAATGTGATTGATCACTTTTTAGTCCATTCTCATGCTGCTAATACAGACATTCCTGAGACTGGGTAATTTATAAAGGAAAGAGGCTTAATTGACTCCCAGTTCATCATGGCTGGGGAGGCCTCAGGAAATTTATAATCACGGCAGGAGGGGAAGCAAACATGTCCTTCTTCACATGGTAGCAGTAAAGAGAAGTGCAGAGCAAATGGGGAAAAGCCCTATATAAAACCATCAGACTCATGAGAACCTACTCACTATCATGAGAACATCATAGTGGTAACTGCCACCATGATTCAATTACCTCCTGCCGGGTCTCTCCCATGACACATGGGAATTACCAGAACTACAACCAGAGATTTTGGTGGGACACTGCCAAACCATATCAATCACATTAATAGAATTAAAAACAAAAATCACATGATTATCACAATAGATACAGAAAAAAAATTCCATAAAATATGACCTCTCTTCATGGTAAAAACAGGTCTTGAAAGAACATACCTCAAGATAATAAAAGCCATATATGACAAACCCACAGACAACATTATGCTGAATAAAAAGGAGTTGAAAGCATTCCCTCTGAGAACTGGAACAGCATAAGGATATTTACTCTCACCATTCCTATTCAAAAGCACATCAACACAGTAGTAGAAGTCCTGGCCAGAGCAATTATCAAAGAGAAAGACATAAAAGGCATCCACATTGGAAAAGAGAAAGTAGAATTATCTTGGTTCACTGATGACCTAAAACCCAATACAACTCCAAAAGACTTCTAGACTTGATAAACGACTTCAAAAATTTCAAAATACAAATTAATGTACAAAAATCAGTAGCATATCTGTACATCAATAATGCTCAAGCTAAGAACCAAATCAAAAACTCACTTTTATTTATGATAGCTACAAAAAGAAAAAAATATCTAGGAATACATTTAACCAAAGAAGTAAAAGACCTCTACAAGGAGAACTATAAAATACTGATGAAAATTCATAGACAACACAAACAAATTTTTTAAAATCCCATGCTTATGGATAAGAAGTGTCCATATGTTAAAATGACCATACTACCCAAAGCAATCTACAGATTCAATGCAATTCGTATCAAATTGCCAACATCATTCTTCACAGAATTAGAAAAAACAATTAAATGTTATGTGAAACAAAATAGATCCCAAATAGCCAAAGCAACCCCAAGCAAAGAGAACAAAGCCAGAGGCATCACATTATCTGACTTCAAATTATATTACAAGCCTATGCAACTAAGACAACATGGTACCAGTGTAAAAATAGACACATAGATCAATGGAACAGAATAGAGAATCCAGAAACAAAGCCAAATACCTACAATCAACTGATGATCTTTGACAAAGTTGACAAAAATAAACAATGGGAAAAGGACACCCTATTTAATAAATGGTTCTAGGAGAACTGGCTAGCCAGATTTAAAAAAATGAAACTTGACTCCTGTCTCTCACCATAGGCAAAAATTAATTCAAGATGGATTAAAGACTTCAATGTAAGACCTGAAACTATAAAAATTATAGAAGAAAACCTAGAAAAAGCTCTTCTGGAAATTGGCCTTAGCAAAGAATTTATGACTAAGACCTCAAAAGAAACAATCAATAGAGTAAACAACCTACAGAATGGGAGAAAATATTTGCAAAGTATACACCTGACAAAGGACTAATATTCAGAATCTACCTTGAACTCAACTCAACAAGAAAAACAAGCAATCCCATTAAAAAGTGGGTAAAGGACATGAATAGACATTTCTCAAAAGAACACACACAAGTGACCAACAAACATGAAAAAATTCTCAATATTACTAATTATCAGAGTTATGCAAAGTAAAACCATGAGGAGATATCATCTGACACCAGTTAGAATGGGTATTACTAAAAAGTTAAAAACCAACAAATGCTAGCATGTATGTGATAAAAAGGGAACCCTTAAATACTGTTGGTAAAAATGTAAAGCATTACAACCTCTATGAAAAACAATAAGGAGATTTCTCAAAGACTAAAAATAGAACTACCCTTCAACCGAGCAATCCCACTAGTCAGCATGTACCCAAAGAAAAAGAAATCATTACATAAAAAAGACACCTGCACTTGTGTGTTTATTGTAGCACTATTCATAATAGCAAAGTCATGGAATCAACCTAAGTTTCCATAAAAGGTTGATTTGATAAAGGAAATGTGGTATATACATATCATGAAATCACTATGCAGCCAAAAAAAACAAACAAACAAAAAAAGAAATTATGTCCTTTGCAGCAACGTGAATGGAGCCGGAGTCCATTGTAAGTGATATAACTCAGAAACAGAAAATCAAATACCAAATGTTCTCTGCCATTATAAGTGAGAGCTAAATAATGGGTACACATGGACATAAAAATGGAAAAATATATATTGGGCACTCCAAAATGGTGAAGGATGGGAGAACAGTGAAGGTTTTAAAAAATTACCTGTTGAGTAAAATGCTCACTATCTGAGTGATGAATATACTAGAAGCCCATAATGTTGAACCTCAATATTATGTGACACATCCTTCTAACAAACTTGCACATGTACTCCCTGAATCTAAAAATTGTTTAAAGTCTTTCTGTCTCCTTTCTCCTTTACATTTTCTTTTGAAATTACTTTCTATGCTTTGTGATTATTTATTTTTACTATTATCTTCCTTTTAAATAACATTTCTAATTATCAGGCTCACACTAAAATGTCCCAGGACTATTAAAAGATGTGTAGCCTGTGTTTTACGCAGACAAGCTCTCAATAAAACCCTGAGCTGCTTTCAAATCCAAGCTGTCCTTTTCTCAGTCAATTGGAAGAGGTAGGTTATTAATAATTCCAAATTAAATCATGAACTCAAATGAATGAAAACTGGTGTTGAAAACAGATATGTCTTCTCCAATAACCAGACTCAAGATAATCACCTTACTATATCTTCTCCATATTCAAATGGCTCTATCAAATGTTTTATTCACTGGTAGACTAGTTTGAAGATCTATCTCCTCATTTATATCAGAGATTATTGTGGGAAGGAGATTTATTGCATAGGTGTGTTTAGAGGGTCTCAGAAGGCACAGAAATGTGGGGTAGTCATAAATCCAAGGAAGCTGTAGATGTCTCCATTGAGAGAGGAAAAAATGCCAGACAGTTGTGGGGAACAACACAGACCACAGAGATATTTGAAAGAGAATGGAACCAGGATGGGGGAAGCTTGGATCTTGTTAGGAAAATAAAAAGTCAAGTAGGAAATAATTGCATCAGTGAAACTTCATAACCTTAAATGAGCTTAGAATGTTATTATCACTCCATAAGGACCAGCAAGCTGTCCTCACAGCTGCTATCAATATCTCCTACACTCTGATCTTAATCATATGCTTTTCTGGATCATTTCTTAATTGACCCCTGATTTGTTTATTAGACATTTATTGAAAGCTTACCATGTGCCAGGAACCATCCTAAGCACTTGAGATACAATGATGAGCACAGTTAAACACAATCCTACTCAAAGAAAGCTCAGAGTTTGTTAGGAGACAAAGACTACGTAACTCAAACAACCAGTCAATCACATGGTAAAAACCAAAGCTGTGACATGTGACATGACAGAGAGGGATATGGTATTCTGAGAGCATATAACAGGGTTTTGGCAGATCAGGGAAGGCTTCCCAGGGGAAGCAAGCCTTGAACTTAAGACTGAAGGAAGAATGGGTGTTAAGTTGTGTGAAAATGAGGACCCGAAGCAGGTGGCCTTATGTGCTAAATAATCAGAATGTGAAAATGCTCTGTGGCAGGGGAGACTGTATGGACTACAAAGAACTGAAAGAAGGCCAGGTTCACGAGAGTCAAGAGAGGAAAAGGGAATGGTGTGTGTGGTAAGGCAAGAGAGATGTTTAAGGGCCAGACTGACTGTTCAGGGCCCTGTGAGTCTTGTTAGGGAATTTTTACTTTATTCTAAGAGCAACAGGAAGAATTTCAGGGGTGGTATTGTATTATAACTCCACTACATGATTTTACTAGTATTCCAGCTGCCACCTCATGCACTTAATGCAATGTAAAATTGGACTAAATGTGGGAAATACAGTAGAAAAGCAACTAGGGAGATCTGAACAAGCTGCAACTGGAGATCCACCACTGAGATTCCTGTAGACAGTGAGAAAGCATGGGAATGAAGCTGCAACTCAAGGCAAAATTCTGCGGGCCAAACAACCTGCATGTTATCTGTCAATAAAATTCGTAGACTTCCCATAAATTACACCTCCACACTTCCCTCCTCCCTGTCCTTTAGCCATATGAGGACTTTCTAATGTTCTGGTCCTTCAAATGTCCATCACAATTGCAAAAGTAAAATGAATGGTAATAAGAAATTGATTTAAGGTCTACCCTAGGGTAAAATAATGATTCATTGACGTTTGCAGCATTTTATTGTAAGTGTGGTGGAAATGATTATTATCTTTAATGGTTAACTGAGTAATTGATTATTGATAAATGAGTACTCTATTCAAGCCAGAATCCATCTTACATCACCTGGAAAAGGATGATGTTCCTACTCTTTTAATGACCATTAAGTGGTAAATAAGGAAGTGGAAATGTTTCATAACTTACATATTAATTATCTTTGGTCATTTAACCACCTCTACAATGAGAGCAATAAGGCAGCTGGGGGTAGGTAACCGACATAAGGAAAGATCAATGACTGTTTTTCAGAGTTTTATTGAAAGTGCATTATAGATTGTCTTGCTTTTAACATTATTACTTCATTGAATAACGATATATGGGTAGGCTAAGGGGAAAAATTAGAATCTAGCAATGCAAAGCTATCTGTGTGATAGGATGGGAATTACATGGTAAAATGGCCTCCAGAGAAAATTTCAACTTCACCCCCACTTCCTCTATCCAGTGCAAATAGATTGGCCATTGGAAAAACAAAATGAATCAAGTTCTTCTTTGTGCCCCATTCATCTCCTTTTTGTTGCACCCCTGTCTACCTTCTGATGTCCCTTCATAGTTACCCACTGAACCCCTGTGCTGCTCTCCTACTACCCAAAGTCCACTCCCACTTACAACTGTGCATGTCACTGAGATGTATAATTCGCATAAACTGTCCTGAATGCCATAAAGATCTCTCCTGAAACCACAATCCCCGTTCACAACTCCCATTTCTTCAGTATTTTGATCTCAGTCAAGGCTTAGAAAGAAAGCAACCTAATTTAACCAATTTATACTATGTGCCATTAACCTGCTTTGAGGTGAATTCATTTTAGTAAAGAATGCCAATTATATATTTAATACATTTCTAATGAGAGGATTTCAAGTGGCTTAACAAAGTGATATGCAGTTTTATGGAACTCTGTGTTAAGGCAGATGACACCTTTGACAAGGGTGGCTGTCAGGGGCAGGGTAAATGGTTAGGAAGAGCACAGACTCCACAATAGAATTGAGTTCAAATCCTGACTCTCCTCCTATTAGCTGGGCTACCCACTAAGACTCAAATTTATCTGTAAAATGGATGCTACTATAAAGGGGAATTCTAACCAAGGGAACCACTGATAATCATCTGTTGTTTTGGTTTTTTTTTTCTGATGGTTTCAAGGAAGAAATGAGTGGGCTGAACAAGAACTTAAGAATAAAGGAAAGACGTGGGCATCTGAGCATCATGGTTCACAGAATAATGATCCCTGACTCCAAGTTTAAACTGAAACTCTATTTTGAGAACCATAAACTTTTAAAAGGCACTCTCTTTGCTTTGGCCTTAGCTTCAAAAGCAAGGACATTAATACTAGCCTTTTAACATCTTCAGTATAATTTGAGAGGTCATTCACTATCCAGATATTTATGTCCACCATAGAATGACTTCAGGTGAAGTAGCATAGTTTCACTTTTTATAGGTTATGATGATTATAATCATCAAGAGAGCAGTTTCTTTTAAATATTTTCTCTTACAGTCATATCCCACATAATTCTGCCTATCATTGTCTTCTAATACTTTTAAAGATTGACAATATTTCCTAACCATGTACCTATGCCCTGGAAAGTCAAAAATTTTACCACCTCCTGTCCATTGTTTTCCCGGATCCTAAACAGAGTGCCAGTGGTTGTAGCTTTGGTCTATTATTCATCCTAAGTCCTCCCTTCAATCACTCCTGAGGCCCATTGCAAATAATAATAGTTTGATTGGGTTTAGAAAATATCAGTTTAGTATACCTTCTCTAAAGTCATTTCTGGAAGAAAACTATTTATAATTTAATGTTTCAAATATACCATCTCTTTTTAAAGTGAGAGGAGGCAGAATCTAGCCATAAATTCATTACTTGTAACCCTTGACCCCAGAACTTCAAGCCATCTATATATCATACAGAAGAGAGTCAAAGTTCAGAGTCCCTGTAAATCATACAAAGCAGTTACTCTTCTAATAGTCTATTGAAAAGAGCCACCAATCTACTTTAAATGAAAAAGAAAAAAGTCTTACCACAGCCTCATGGCCATGCAGACTTCTGCACTAAAGCAGAAAAAGGCATAGGGAGAGGCAGTGGGAGAACTATGAAGTTAGTGAAAATGTTGTCAGTTGTGGGGAGAGTGGATAAAGGCATTGCATTAAGGTAAATGTATAATATTGCATTTCCTCCATTGTATTTACTTAAGGTAGTGGTATTCTAATTATGTCCTATCTAGCCCAAGGATTCTGTAGAGTGCCTAGCACAAGGTCCAGGAAAAGGCTAAGCAGGTGTAGTGAGGGACATCGTACAACCAAGACAGTTCTACATGTATCACCTGGCATCTGTATATGCACATATATGATTATACCAGAAAAACAGTAAGAATTCTGGTTTCTAAAAAAATATTTGAAATTCATTGATACAAGCTTCCAGAGGATTATTTATATGCCTCAGTAGCCAAAAATAGAGGAGACAAAATATATAATGGTCTTTGAGGCATTTTTAAAAACTACTGTTCTTTGGTTCCTGTCAAACTGGAAATGATAAATATGTAAGAATAGCTGACATGTATCAAGTGCATATCATGTTCCTTGTACTTTGTTAAGGGTTTCACATTGATAAATCTCGTAATAACATGAAGAAACAGGTTATGTTACAATCCCCATTTTCAAGTAGGAAAACAGAGGCTCAGATGGCTAAGCTGTATCCAAGTTTGCACAGAATAAGACAGAAGTTTATCTTATTCACATATTAATTCAGTGAAGGTGTTTGGTAGATGGTCTGCCACTAGGTAATTCATGAACCCACGTTTTTTCAATCCTGTGGCTCTTTTCTCAGAGTTTCAGAGGCCTTGACTGGATTTCTACACCTGATAATAAGGTTCTGGACAGCAGAAAGATAGGATAGAGTAAAAAGGATTGCATAGGAGGTTTTTAAGTGCCAGACCTGAAGTGGGATGCATCATTGCTGCCCTTATTTCATTGGCCAGAACTCAGTCATGCAGATGTGTCGAATTCTAAAGGAGTTTGGGAAATGTATTCTAGCTATGTGCCCAGGAGGAAAGGGAAAATGATACTTGCCAGTCTCTACTGCAATAGAGAATTTAAACTCAAGGAACTTTAAATCCTCCGGAGGCCACCACACTACAGAATTAGCTTGTCTTCAGAAATAAAAGAAGCGGTAAGAACTGTCATCTCTAGGGTCACCATTGCAAATTCTGGAGAATCCCTAAGAAAATGGCAGATGTAGATTTATTCATTTATTCATGCAACATTTATTGAGCACCTACTATAAGCCAGGCAGATACTCATTCATTCATTCATTTATTCAACATTTATTAAGCACTCACTGTGTGCCAGGCCTATAAAGGGGGCTGCAGCAATAAACAAGACAGAAACAGTTCCTGCTAACATGAAACTCACATCTCACAAACTGGAATAGTATTTCTCACATAAGGCACTTTACTACCATCTACGAAGTCATGTACCACTTTGCATTTTATGCTCTTTCAGCCTCTGCTGTTTACCTTGAATATATATGGAAATGTAGGAAAACACACATTTTCTATATGAAGTTCCTTTGAAAAGGAAAAGCTCTTACAATGTTTGTCTTTGTGTCTTCAGTACCTGACATAGTATCTGGCATGTGCATAAATTCTCCTGTCATGGAAAAAGCACTAGACTAGAAATCACACAGTTTAGATTTTGTTATTATGCCATTCAGTTCCTATATAATTTAAGCATGTTTTCTTACTGCAAATTAAAACATTCTGAATAAAACAATTTTGCAGATATTTACATTTTTAAAACATAAACTTAACGTTTTGAATGCATTTAGTCTAGTGGAAACTACATTGAACCAGGGGTCATCAGATGTGGACTATAGCCTGAGTTCTCCAGTTCCTTGAGGAAATCACTCAAAACCTTTAAACCTAAGTCTATTCACCAGCAAACAAAAAAACCTGAGCATTAAAAATATACCTTCAAGATCTAATATTCTATTAGTGTTTATGATACTGATATTGGGCACCAACAGATCAAATGCCTGCCATACAG
Source organism: Cheracebus regulus (assembly GCA_963574635.1). Lineage (NCBI taxonomy): Eukaryota > Metazoa > Chordata > Mammalia > Primates > Pitheciidae > Cheracebus > Cheracebus regulus. The sequence goes on along the minus strand of CAUYQU010040298.1, from coordinate 3,970 downwards.
TTTAATTTCCTACAGCTAAATCCTAAACGACGACACCTGAAGATTTGAGAGAGGCAGAACACCTTCTGTGTGTAGCAGGAGTAATTTTCTCTTTCTACCTGATCATTTTAAATATCTTTTCTTTTCTCCAAAATTCACAACTATTCTTTTTTTAACGAGGTGGGATGGTATTGAATAACTTCGTATTTCAGCCCAGTTTACTCTGCTAATTCACTCCTTCTGGTGTATGAAACACCGGGGTCTACTTAAAGGTGGAGGGTGAGAAAAGGGAGAAGATCAGAAAAAATAACTATTGTGAACTAGGCTTAGTACCTGGGTGATGAAATAATCTGTACAACAAACCCCCATGACATGAGTTTACCTATGTAACAATCCTGCACATATACTCCTGAGCCTATCATAAAAGTTTAAAAAACTAGTTCTGTTACTCTGGATTCTCTTCTTTCCTTTCCCCAAATTAGAGACTGTGTGAGAGCAATGGGACTCATAATAGCCTAAACAATGAGGCTGTCTCTCCCTGTCTTTAATATATATATATATATATATAATATATATAGTATACATATATATAATAGATATTTTTCTATATTATATATATATATTTTGCAGATACTTCCACCTTTAAAACATATGTGTGTATATATACATACACACACACACACATATATGTATATATATATAGAGAGAGAGACAGCAGTTTATTAACTACATATTATGACAATCCAGGGAGAAGGGAGACTGTTTCTCTAAATATTTCCATTTATCATTATGTTATATTTATTTAAGATCTTAATCAAAATGATAAAAAATGGTCTTCATCATAAGGGAAAAAATATTATCTCTGGAAATCAAGAGATTATAGACTATTAAGATTCATAAAATGTTCAGGTCTGTACTGAAAGTTAACAAAAACAGTTGTTTAGTGAGACTAGTTCTATTTGTAATGTTGGTTGAAGAGTTAATGAAAAAATATTTGTAGTGCCTCTGAAGGCCTTGAAAGATATGTTTTAGTTGACATGATAAGACTGTGGTTATTATATCAATACAGAGGAGATGTAAACATTTGTCTGAAAGTGTCCACAATTATGACAACACAAATCACAAAACTAGGGTTCAACATGGACACAGGGAGGGGAGCATCACACACTGGGGTCTGTCGGGGGGAAATAGGGGAGGGACAGCAGGGGTGGGGAGTTGGGGAGAGATAGCATGGGGAGAAATGCCAGATACAGGTGATAGGGAGGAAGGCAGCAAATCACACTGCCATGTGTGTACCTATGTAACAATCTTGCATGTTCTTCACATGTGCCCCAAAACCTAAAATGCAATAAAAAAATTTTTTTTTGATCAAAAAAAAAAAACTAGGGTTCAGTGTTTCTAATCCTGTGTAGAGAGGATTTCTTTTTAAAATACAGCTGAGCCTAAGTCAGAGTCAGACTGCTTGCAGATTCTATCCATTGGCATCGCTAGAACATGGATTTTGATTTGGGTTGGGGAAGGGGGTTAGAAACATTCTTCAGTAAAGATTGAAGAATTAAGTTTCAAAGCCAAAGGTTTATGATACCTTCATTCATTAGTTAAGAACAAATTTCTTGGAAATGATAGACTGCAATTCAAGCATTATTTTGTCCTATCCTAATATTCTCCAGGTCCACTTTGCTGGCTGCCTGGGAGCCTGAATGATACTAATACTCCCTTTCTGGAAGTGACTGCACTGACCCTGAGGCCCTGAGAGAAATGGGTGAGTCAAGAGTAGTAAGCACACTCCATCTGTGTAGTTTTTCCTGTAAATACATAAATCCTGCAGAAACCAGTACCTGCTCTTGTGCCTTCAAAACCACACTGAACAGAGCCTTATTCTATAATGCCCAATAGGAAGACTTGGATAACTCACTTCTAAATCAGTATTTCCCAAAGTGTGAGAACATGAAATGATTGACTGGGTTGTAGAAAGAAGATGCTTAAGTGGGGGCTAAACGTTGAGTACACATGGACACAAAGATGGAAACAACAGAAATTGGGGCTTGCTTGAGGGTGGCAGGTGGGATGAGGGAAAGGATCAAAAAACTCTCTATCAGGTATGATGTTATTACCCTGGTGATGAAATACTCTGTACACCAAATCTCCATGACATGCAGTTTACCTATATAATAAACCTGCATGTGTACCCTTGAACATAAAATATATTTCAAAAAATAAAGAAAATAAACTTCATCCACTCCAAAAAATGAGAAAAATTACAAAATACCAAATACAGAACTTTTTCATCAGAGTTCCCCCTTGCTGAAGAGTGAGTTAGTGACAGAAGTAATCAAATCCATGGAAGAAGCTCAGCTTTCCCAAGAAGTCAAAGTAAACATCATTCAGGAAGAATATCAAGAATATTGCCAAACAAAGGGAAGAAGCCTATACACATTTCTACAGGAGATAAGAGACCTAGTTCTCCTGGATGTTTCAAACAATTATGGAATATGAAAGACTCTTACTTCACTAAGAGCTGTCACATGTGAATGTTTTACAGTCTTTTCAAACCTAACATTTAATGTGTGTCACTCTATCAGGACTGGGTAGCTATTTCACATATATATATAATGTTCTCTCATTCAAGTTGCATTAAATAAAGTATAATTAGATCACTTTAAAAAAATAAGAAAAAATGAGTTTTACTAGTATCTCACATGTATATGGCAACTAGGATATATATATATATGAATTTTATACATATGAATTTTAATGCATTATATATAAAATATAATGTATTAAAAATTATGCATGTATTGGAGGGATATCAATCAGGTTCTCAGCAACAAAGAGAAGGTATCCACAGATTAAAGAAACCAAGGCAAGTTTAATATAGAAACAATTGAAAAAAGCTTGGGGTACCAAAACATAGTAAAAGCAACGAGAGACAGGGCATATAAAACAAATAACAGCAAGGGAGGGGCATAAGGAGGGAGTCGACACCCGAACCAAAGACACAGTCACAGAGAAGGCCATATAACAAGACCTGTGGCCTTCGGTAAGTGAACCAGATGAGCCAGGGTACCCCAGCCTCACTTTCTCCTATCCTCCAGGTGACCTGCCAAACCTAACTGGAACTCAGAGGATGTAAGAGCCCACTGACGCAATCCCTATGGGTCAGTCTCTACTTGTAGATACAGGAGTATACAGACCTATCCATCAAAGATGTGCTCCCTAGTTATTTTTTCTAATAGCGTTACTCCTTATTATAATTTTACAATGTTAGGATATCACTGTTCTAAATAACTTCACAAGATATTATGACTGCGCTACCAGAAAGCTAAGTTCAGAAGGCTTAGACTGCCTAGATCTAGACTCAGTGGCCTAATCCAGTTAAGCCTTTTCTAATTGAAAAAGTCTGTTCTGCATATAGGAAGAGACAGTATAGCATTTGGGTCATATGTTTGCTATTTATGCTTTAAATTATAAGGCTAATGTTCACTTCACTGGATTTTATTTATTCATTCACACTTTCATTCACTTTATTATTCATTATGTCAGGCTATGTATAGGTGCTGAGAATAAAAAGATGAATTAGATGCAATCTCTGGCCTCAAGATTCTATAATTTGTGAAAGGAGACAGATATATAATCAATATGTACAGTTGTATTGTAATTATGCTGAGAGATTAGAGCAAGCTACACTGGGTTTACAAAGAAAAAATGATCAGTTGTACTGCAGACTGGGAGATGGTCAAGAATCATTTTATGTAAGGAGAATAAACATGTTTCTAGAGATCTGCTATAGAACTTTGTACCTATAGTTGACAATACTGTGTTGTAGATTTAGAATTTTTTATTTTTTATTATTTATTTTTATTGCATTTTAGGTTTTGGGGTACATGTGAAGAACATACAATATTGTTGCATAGGTACACACGTGGCAGTGTAATTTGTTGCCTTCCTCCCCTTCACCTATATCTGGCATTTCTCCCCATGCTATCTCCCC
>CAUYQU010040297.1:0-24338 GCA_963574635.1 Cheracebus regulus | reverse complement strand
TTCTCTGTATTTCCTGGACTTGAATATTGGCCTGCCTTGCTAGGTTGGGGAAGTTTTCCTGGATAATATCCTGAAGAGTATTTTCCAGCTTGGATTCATTCTCTTCGTCACATTCAGGTACACCTATCAAACGTAGATTAGTTCTTTTCACATAGTCCCATATTTCTTGGAGACTTTGTTCATCCCCTTTTACCATTTTTTCTGTCATCTTGCCTTCTCATTTTATTTCATTGAGTTGATCTTCGACCTCTGATATCCTTTTTTCTGCTTGGTCAATTCGGCTGTTGAAACTTGTGCATGCTTCGTGAAGTTCTCGTGTTATGTTTTTCAGCTCCATCAATTCACTTATATTCTTCTCTAAGTTATCCATTCTCATTAGCATTTCGTTAAATCTTCTTTCAAGGTTCTTAGTTTCTTTTCATTGGGTTAGAACATGTTCTTTTAGCTCACAGAAGTTTCTTATTATCCACCTGAAGCCTGATTCTGTGAGTTCATCACACTCATCCTCCATCAGGCCTTGTTCTCTTGCTGATGAGGAGCTGCGATCCCCTGTAGGAGGAGAGGCATTCTGATTTCGGGTGTTCTCAGCCTTTTGGCACTGGTTTCTTCCCATTTTTGTGGATTTATCCACCTGTCGTCTTTCTAATTGCCCACTTTCAGATTGAGTCTCTGAGTGGACATCTGGCTTGTTGGTGATGAAGTTTTTTCTGTTTCTTAGTTTTCCTTCGGCGAATGCCCCTTCCCCACAGATCTGGGCCTTCCCAGGTTCAGCTGTGCTTGCTCTCAGTCCTCAGCGCTTCCAATCGCTGTTCTCCTTGTGGGGACGGGACTAGCCAAGCCCGACTAAAAGGGCACCCAGTCCCGTATACTCCGCACCGAGAAGCGCCGCGCCAGCCAAAAGAGTCGTGCTGGCGACCCGTGTGGCTCCTTCGCCGGGAATCTCCCAGTTTGTGGGCATCAAAAATTCATCTGCAATTGCGGCATCCACTCGCTCTCTGCGCTTTCACTGGGAGCTACAATCCTGAGCTGCTGCTACGTGGCCATCTTGGATCTCTCTCCGCCCGGTAATGAAGTTTTTCTGTTTCTTAGTTTTCCTTTGGCGGATGCCCCTTCCCCACAGAGCCGGACCTTCCTGGGTTCGCTGTGCTTGCTGTGAAACTCTCAGTCCTCAGCGCTTCCAATTGCTGTTTCCTTGTGGGGGTGGGACCAGCCAAGCCCGTCCGTCCCGTATACTCTGCACCGGGAAGCGCCGCTCTGGGGCACCGGCAAAACAGCCGCGCCAGCCAAAAGAGTTGCACTGGTGACCCATGTGGCTCCTCTGCCGGGAATCTCCTGGTCTGTGGGCAACAAAAATTCTTCAGAAAGTGCGGCGTCCACTCGTTCTCTGCGCTTTCACTGGGAGCTACATTCCTGAGCTGTTGCTAATCGGCCATCTTGGATCTCTCCCTAAAGAGAATGTTTAATTGTGAGGTTGAGGAGGAAGCTCAGACCATCTATGAAAGTCCTCTACATAATTAACTCTTCTCTTTACTTCCTCCAATGTCTACCCTTGGCAACTGGAATTTGTGAGTAGAAAAGAAGATTTGGAGTCAGGAGACTAACTGAGTGCCTCCTTTGCCACCTGGCTATGCTTGCTGGATTTGGACGGTTTGGGATAATGATAATGATCATGAATGTAAGGTGACAACTCCTAAGGCAGTCCTTGTGTGGCCCACATGTCAGAGGATGGGAAATGTTCTAGGCTGGTGCAAGGTTCATAAGGAAGAAACTTCTGAGCCACCTGAGGTGAGTCTGGACATATGGTGTGGGTAAGACATGGGGAGGATTACAAAAAAGATGAAGTGATTACTGCAAAGACTGGTGGTTCTGGAAGGAGAGAAACAACCCTAGTTGTTGGGAAAGAAACAATATAGACCCCAGGAGGCCAGCAGTTGGGGGAGATACTCTTACTCTCTCTTAACTCCTATCACAGAGCACTTGGCTAATCTAGCCCAGACTTCTACAACCACCCTCAGGTTGATGGTCAGCCAACATAAAATTTTAATCTAAGAACTGTTAGAAACTTCTCAGCAGCCACTGACTCCAGGAATGAACATCCTCCACTTGAAACCACAAGACAAGATTGACTTTCTAGACAATGATAGACTTCCCTTTGGTTTCATCCTATTCACAGAGTATAGCAACTACTCTAAATTTTAGTGACTTTTATACCTGCCATGCCCCACCTGACCCTGTTGAGAAAAACTTCATAGAATTGAACCCAGATCCTACATCAGTGAAATGCTACTGCTGAGGTGGTATGAGATTCCATGCCTGTGGATCAGGCCTGACACACATAAACTAATCTAAACACTCTAGCCCATGTGGTATAGGTCGATTTTCCCTTCTCTGAAATGTTGAGGACCAGAAGTGTTTCCGATATTTGGATTTTGGAGATTTTGGAAACTTGCCTATACATAATGAAATGTCTTATGGATGGAAACTGTCTAAACACAAAATTCATTTATGTTTCATATATGCCATATACATATAAATTGAAGGTAATTTTATACAATATGTTAATTAGTCTTGTGCATGAAAAAACATTTGCATTTTGATTGCAATCCTGTCACATGAAGAATTTTCCACTTATGCCATGTCAGTGCTGAAAAAGTTTTGGATTTGCAAGCATTTCAGATTTCAAATATTGGGATTAGGAATGTTCAACATGTAATAAAACATTGCAGTATCCTGGGCTTCCTGCTGGCCAGTCCAAGTAGGGTATGTGGACTGCCAACACCCCTTGCTGCACCTGGATTAATGACATTTAACTGGCTTGCTCTGGTTAGAGAGCCTGCCTGCAGTTTATGCTCCAAGTGAGCCTGATAATCCTACCAGGAGTCATAATGATGGTCAATTTCATCTGCTGTTACCTAAGACAAATAAAAGATCAGAAATGAAAACACCAACAAGGAGGATAATTGGCCAAGAAGTATCCGTTATTAAATGAAAATGGTATATCCAGTAAAGAAGTAAATTAGGAGTTAAGGAATCCTAACAGATACATGAAAAAGTGGCCCATTATCTCCCAGATAAGGCTGTCTCAGATGCAGGGTCTATGCCACCACTAGAAAAATCTTCAGCAATTGAGTCACCACCTTGTGCCAAAGATCATACATGCCCAACATTCCACTTGGTATGGGGTCTTCCCTGACATCCAAGTGGTGAGCACACTAGTCCTACAACCCCATTCTTAGTATTATTTTTTGTTAGTTTATGTCTTTCAAAAATCAAATGCTCAAACAGGATCAGACATATGAGAAATTTATTGACAAAAATACCTGTGAGGGATAAAAGGGGAGAGAGCAGGAGTTGGTAGGTAGAGACTTCAGAGCACTATGCAGGAAGGTTTCCAGATAATCACATCTAGGAAAGCCTTGGCCAAGTCAAAGGGTGTCCATGAGCAAAACTGCCATTAGAGAAATCCTATATTGGGCAGAAATAGCTCAGCTCTAGTGTCGCTGCCATGCTCAGCCATTCACTGAGAGAAGCCTTTAGGAAGCTTGACCTCAGCATAAATGCCATGGTGGATCCAAAGATGCAGCGGCTGAAGACTGCCAGTCTAGTAAGAGCCCAACAACAGATTCTCTTGAAGGAAGATCTGAGAGACACACCTCCATGGCCACCACACAAATGCTAGGAAGAGTATTTTTTCCTTTTTCATCATAGCAGTGTCTCCTGGGTTAGAATAGAACAACCATGTCACCTTCAGAAATTTCAGAGTTGTCATCTCAGTGCCATCATAAGAATCTGAGGTCCACATGAGGGATGTGAAGAATCAAGGGATGAAACAGAAACAGACATTATCTTCAAGAGTCAGTGCTCAACCTGGGGTCCAGTTCATGATATTGATAGCAGCAGGGCAAAACAGAGAATATGCTACAGGGCAGAAGGAGGTTACCACTGTCATATGAAATGTCCCAGAAATATTTTTGAACCAGGAAGAAACAAGATGAGGCTAGTTTTCAGCTAGTTGGATGAGGTCCAATTTTAAGTCTGTTGTTTAAATATTATTATATGACACAGAATGTGGGTCCTAGGAAAACTGGGGATGCATACATAGCTCCAAATGTCCACCAGGCATCTCCCATTTAGTGTCCCACACCATATATGACCCATAGAACTGAACAGATTATATGACAAACATACACAAAAAAACCCAAAACATACAAAATATATTCTTCCTCTATATTTTCTATCTCATTTAATGACATAATCATCTAGTCACCCAGCCAGAAAACTAAGAAGTATTCTTTTCTCCTTCACTTTACTTCCAATAATTGGGTCAAGTTATCAAATCTGTCAATTCCACTGTCAAAACTATCTTTTGTCAGCTATTTCTCCTCCCTGTTTCTACTGTCTTACCTTTGGAAACCCTTGCAGTAGCTTCTGAATTGGTCTGGACTGCCAGAGTTCAATCTTTCTTCATTTCAATCCATTCTTGTTGTTACAAAAATTCTTTCTCTGAAACACATCTCTAATTAAAATATTTTCCTATGTAAACATATATAGTGCTGCATCATGTGTGGGATACAGTCCAACATTCCTTGCATGGCATAAAGATTCACAATCTAATATGTTTTGGATGTTTGCACCCTCTAAATCTCATGTTGAAATGTGATCCCCAATGTTGGAGGCAGGGCCTAATGGGAGGTGTTTGGGTCATGAGGGTAGATCCCTCAAGAATGACTTGGGGCCCTCCCCACAGTCATGAGTGAGTTCCCATAAGAGTTGATTGTTAAAAAGAGTATGGGGCTTCCCTCCTCTCTTTCTTGTTCCCTCTAGCCATGTGACCTGCCAGCTTGCCCTTTGCCTTCTACCATGATTGGAAACTTCCTGAGGCCTCATCAGAAGCAGATGCTGGTGCCATGCTTCCTGTATAGGCTGCAGAACTACGAGCCTAATGAACCTCTTTATAAATTACCCAGACTCAGGTGTTCCTTTACAGCAACACAAACTGGACAACCCAACATAAAACTTACTTTTCTAGGCTGATCATCTAACTATCTTCCTTCATTCATTTATTCAGCAATATTTATTGAATGCCTACTCTGTGTTAAGGATACATTTTAGCCACAGAGACACTTAAACTTGCTGTTCTCTTCATCAACCATGGTCTATGCCTTTGTATATGATATTTCTGATGCCCCTTTCCTCAAATCTCAGTCATTCAAGACGTAATTTAAATGCCAAATCTTCTGTGAAGCCTTCCATTACCCCCTATGGTGTATTTCTTGCTCCTCTGTGCTTCCTTAAATTTTCGTATATAACTTAATGTAATACTTATCATAATTGAATATTTAATTTAGCTGACATTTATTAAGTGTTGCAGATACAGTGCTAGGCATCAAGACTACATGAATGAGACATAGGCCCTTCTACAGAAGACCCCAGGACTTATTTTTGCATATTTTTTATTAGACTCCCTGAAGACTTGGGTTCTTGGTTCCTAAAATATAGCAAGCATGCAGGTATTTATTGAAGAAACAAATTATCAGGTTCATTTGTTGCTGCCTTTTGGAGTTTTTTTTAACCCTTCTTTGACTTTTACATGCTTTTATTCAAAGCCTCTATGTCCTCTTAAAGCCAGGCAAAGAAAATTTGTCCTTTCTGGTTCTGGAGATGTTCTTAAGGTCACCCAGTCTGCCAATTCACTTTGCCTTATAGTGGAGTTTGATATTCTTCCTATCAGAAGGTGGCAACTAGTTCTCCTTCTCTTGAATATGGGCCAGACTTACAAACTTACTTGTAATGAATAGAAGCACCAGAACAGATGATACATCACTTCCAAAGCTAGGTTAGATCAGCTATTATTACTTCCACCTGGCTCTGTCTTGGAACCCAGATAACACTGGGATTCTGGCCCTTTAGAACCAAGTCACCATGCTGTGAGGATGCCATGGAGTTACATGGAAGGGTCACAGTGAAGCATTCTGACCACAGCCCCATCTGAGGACACAGCTGATAGTCAGTATCAGCTTCCAGATGTGAGCGACCCAGACTTCAGATGGCTCCAGCCCTCTCAGTTGATGCCAAGTGGCACAGAGAGGAGCCAAACTGTTGAACCCTGCCAAAATGATGGATATGTGAGCAAAACCAATGTTGTCATTATTTTAAGCTACTAAGTTTGGGGGCTATTAATTGTGTAGCAATGGATCACTAGAACAACGCTGAAATAAATTGCAACCCCAATGCTAAGAGCAGCTCCTTAGAGAAGCCAGCAAATGAATACAAAGGTCATTTTGAAGAACTGAAAATTCAGAAAGCTCCAAAGTAGCATTAGTTCCTTTGCTCCTTAAACTTACACTTGGATTATATTATCAACAGAGCACAAGGTACATGAAGTTGATCTAAGACTTTTCTGTGCTATGGTATTTATCTTTGATACAGGTCTCCCTGCTTCCTCTCTTGACCATCATGCCCTCTCCTCTCCACAGCATCCAGAGTGATAACATTAGTCAGATACTATTCCTTTCCTGCCTAAAACCCTTCACTACCATTCCGTCTCACAAAAAATAAAATTCCAATTTTTATCACTGCCAAAAGGCCTACATAATCTGGCCTTCCAGATACTTCATTTTTTCTAGCTCTGTCCCTCATTCTACATCAGGCAGTTGACACTTTTCCTGTTCCTAGAACTTACTAAGCACATTTCTGTCTCAGGCTCTCATTCCCTCATGTCATTCATATCTATGTTAAAAGTTATTTTATTATGGAGGACTTCAACGATCTCTCAATTTAAAATAAAATCTCCCTACTTTCTGTTACTTTGCTCTGTTATATTTTTCTTCATAGCACTTATCATCTGATGTATTATATATATATTTGTTTACTTGTTTATTTTGTGTCTCCTTCCATTTTAATGTGAGCTTCATGAGAGTAACAACTGTTTACTGCTCTGTCTTCAGGCTTTAGAATAGTACCTGGCACTCGATAATTATTGTTGACTGTATGAACGAATAAATATTTTTAAAGAAGGGAACCAAGACATAAATATTTTAAATGATGTATGATTAGATTTTGTTCAGTCAAAATTTGGAGTATATTCATTCTGATTGTCATCAGGGTATTAGTAAATGATGTTAGCCATATAATTTATGTTTCTGTTTGCAGAAACACACCAACTTATAAAGTGAATTTAATAAGAAACATTGACCATGAATTGCATATATGCAATGAAAACACCACATACTTAAAAGACACAGCTTGAAAATGCTGAGGTGTAGAAAAGTTAACTGGCAATATTTTAGAGGATATAATAAAAATTGTGCTCCATGTATTTTATCTATCAAAAACATTGCTCAAAGATATTTAAAACTCTATACTATAGTTAAAGGCTGAAGACACACAAGAAATAGACAGTTCCTGAAAACAACTTACAATGCTGTGATCATTCTTAACACTGTTTTACCCATTTCCAGAAGTCTTCATTTCTTCACATAGATCCAGATTTGCATTTGGTATCATACTTACGTTTTTTCTGCCTGAAGAAGTTATATTAATATTTCCTATAGTGCAGTTTTGCTGGTAATAAAAATCTGAAAAAAATCTGAAAATATTTTTACTTCACTTTCATTTTTATAAAAGATTTTCATGAGCTATAGAACTCTGGTTTGATAGTTGTGTTCTTCTTTCAGTACTTTATATATGTTACTCCACTGACTTCTGGCTTGTGTACTTTCTGTAGAGAGGTAAAAGGATGGATATACGTACATTATACTTACAATAAGCCAGTGAAAAGGCTGTCATGTGGCTATATTATTATAATATCATATAGAGTAGACTTCAGAATGAGGGCTACCAGAGACATAGAAGGTTATCTCATAGCAATAAAGGAGTCAAGCATAAAGACAACATAACCATCCTAAATGAGTATGCACCTTAAATAATTAAATAAATGGAGGAAAACTTGATAGAACAGCAAGGAGAAATTGACAAATCCACAATAACAGTCAGAGATTTCAATACTACACTCTCAACATTTGATAGAAAATGTAGACAGAAAATTGTAATAATATGGAAGATTTGAACATATAATCAACAGACTTGATCAATTGAATTAATTAAAACACCAGAAAGAACAGTAAATGTATTTTTTAAAAGTGCACATGAAACATTTACTGACCACATTCTGGGCCATAAATCAAGTCTCAATAAATTTTCAATGACGCAAATAACACAAAGTGTATTCTCTGACCACAATGGAATTTAGTTAGAAATTAGTAACAGAAAGATTTTTGGAAAAATATCCCAAAATTTAGAAGTTAAATAACATAATTCTAAATAACTTATGATCAAATAATAAATTTTAAAAGTTAGGAAATATTTTGAGGCCAGGCATGGTGGCTTATGCCTGTAATTCCAACACTTTGGGAGGCCGATGGGGGTGGATCACTTGAGTTCAGGAGTTTGAGACCAGCCTGGCCAACAAGGTGAAACCCTGTCTCTACTAAAAATACAAAAATTAGCTGGGTGTGGTAGCACATGCCTGTAGTTCTAGCTACTTGGGACGCTGAGGCAGAAGAATGGCTTGAACCCAGGAGATGGAGGTTGCAGTGAGCCAAGATCACTCCATCACACTCCAGCCTGGGCAACAGAGCAAAACTCTGTCTCAAAAAAAAAAGGAAATATTTTTTTTTGAAAATAAAAATGAAATGAAAATAAAAACAATATATCAAATTTTATAGGAGCTACTAAGCAGTTGTTTATGAAAATAATTATATAACTATACTATAAAAGAAGAAAAGTCTCTAATTGCCTCAGTTTTTGTCTTAAGAAATTTTAAAAGTAGAGTGAAGAAACACAACTTAAGCAGAAAAAGGAAATAAAAAGAAAAAGCTAAAATAATAAAATGAAAAACAAACACAATAGAGAAAAATCAATTAAACAAAAAGTGGTTCTTGGGAAGATCGATAAAACTGAAAATAAGCAAGACTGACAAGGAAAAAAAGAAAGATTCACATATTATCAATATCAGGAATATCTTTATGTGACATCACTAAAGATACTACAGATATCTAAAGAAATCTGAACAACTTTGTAAAATAAGTTTGACAGTTTAGACAAAATGGACAATTCCTTGAAAAACATAAACTGTCAAAAGTCATTCAAGAAGAGATAGCCTGAATAACCTTATATTTATTAAGGAATTTGAATTTGTAATTAAAAATCCTCCCAGAAACAAAACTCAAAGCCCATTTATCATTGGTGAGTTCTATCAAACCTTTATAAAATAATTAATGCCAATTCTAGAGAAACTCTTACACATAATCACAGAGAAAGGAATATTCCAAAATTACTCTTGAAGAGGCCAGTAAAACCTTGATGCAAAAACCTAACAAAAACGTTAAAGTGTTAGAGTGTTTGAGAAAAGTGAAAATTACATTTCTGATAAAGACTATGTGAAGATCTCTCAAAAGTCAGTAATAGGAAAATTAACAACTTAATAAAAATGAATGAAGAATTTGAACACATATTTCACATACATGGAAGAGGCCCAATGTCATTGATTATCAGAGAATTGCTATTTAAAACCACCATTAGATGCCACTACATACTTACTAGAATGGCTGAATTTTTAAAAACCTGAATAACCTGAATCATCATAATACTACACATATATTTATAATAGCTAATATTTAAAAGGCTGACCATACTAAGTATTGGCAAGGATATGGAAGAACAGGGACCCTCATACGTTGCTAATGGAATGTTACATGGTTGTACCCTCTTGGAAAGCCTTTGAGTAGTACATACTCCTACAAGGTGATTCAACCATTTCACTTTTAAGTATTCACCTGAGAGAAATAGTTACACTTGTTACCTGCACCTAAATGTTATAGCAGCTTTATTTGTAATAGCCCAAAACTGGAAACATCACAAATGCCTATTAACAAATAAACAAATTGTGTATTTCTACAACGGAATACACAAAACAATATGGATGCATCTCCAAGTAATTATGCTGTGTGAAAGAAGCCATACGGAAAAGAGAACATACCCACTCATTCCATTCTTATAGAATTCCAGAAAATGTAAGCAAATCTATAGTGATAGGCAGCAAATCTGTAGTTGCCTTGAGACAGAGAAATAGGAAGGATTTAAAAAGGATGTAAGAGGAAACTTTTGGGGGTGTGTTCATGCTATGTTTATGTCTTAATTGTGGTGATGGTTTTACAGGTGTATTCATAATATGGGTAGTTTATTGTATGTCAATTATACCTAAGTAAATCTACTAAAAATAGATTTAACAAGAGAGACAATAGCTTGGATATTATTTAAAGAAAGATTCTTTTAAAGGGGTTTAGGTAACTGAAGATGAATATCTGAAATTGAGGTAATTTTACAGAATAAATATATAAATATAAATGCTTATTCTGTATTATAGAATGTATATAATATATATATATTTTTATTACATTGCCAGCTCATCAACAGAAAACTCAGTTATGAGAATAATAATTAAATTTTCATCATTGATATATTCCTTTCGGTCACATAAAAATCATAGCTTTACACATAAAGTATGTTTGTCAAGTAGAAGGTTGTAATATATTTTATTTAACAGCTCCAAATCATAAAACATTTCAGTTGATAATATGCCAGAAACACTTATGAAACTGTTTGAGATCAAGACTCATGGTGTATTTCAGTTGTGCCTATTAGATAGATTGAACCATGGCGACAGTCACACTCTAATCCCATTATGCTACAGCTACACCTTCTTCTCAGATGCTCCCAGGGATTTATATGCATGAAGGACAAGGCCAGGCAAATGTATACTCTTTGTTACCATGAGGGTTTTTCTCCAAAAGGCTTCCAACAAGATGTGCATCACCCACTGTCTTTATTTTGCCTAGGAAAGAAGCAGGCTATATTGGGCATGCTCTACATCTCGTATTAAATCCTCTTGGGCCACTTCTTGGTCCCAGATCTGTTGTTATAACAAACTGTAGGAAGATGCAGCCTGGGAGCAGCCCGTTTTAGCCATCGTAAGACCCTTGTTTTCTGCTAGACTTCTGTCACCACGTGGGATAGCTGTAGGAGCAGTCTGAGCCATTCTGGTGTACTGAACCAAACCATCGATAAATAGGAGGTGCTATGGCTTGAATATGTCCCCCCAAAGTCCGTGTGTTGGAAACATAATCTATTGTTGAGAGATGGGACCTTTAAGAGGTGATTAGGCCATTAGGGCTCTGCCCTTACAAATGGATTAATGCCATTATCACTGGAGTGGGTTAGTTATCCAGGAGTGGCTTCCTGATAAAAGAGTGAATTTGGCCCACTTTCCTGTTGCGTGCACTCACTGTCTCTCTCTCTCTTTCTCTCACCCGCTCTTTGCCCTACAGCCATGGGATGATGCAGCAGGAACACCCTTATCAGATGCTGACCCCTCACTCTTGAATTTCTTGGCCTCCAGAGCCAAAAGTGAATAAATTTTGGTTCACTTTAAATTACCCAGTCTCAGGTATTCTGTTATATCAGCACAAAACAGATTAAGATAGGACAGGAATTTGGTAATAAATACTGCCACTGTCTCTTCAGCATATAATTCTAAGGCACGTTCTACACAGTTCTTATCCCACCTGTCCCATGGTGAAGAGAGAGAAAATCTCATAAGAAACTAGAACTCAAGAAAGAGACACCTAGGTAAAGGCCAGAAGTTAGATGAGGGTGAAGAGGAATCTGGCATTCTCTCTAGGCCATGCCAGCATTTGTATATCTTTGTATCCCTCTAATATTTAGCTAGTGTAGCTGTTTAACAAACGTGTTGGAAAAAAGTTAATATAAGGAGTACAGTAGGGTAAAAATAAAGGAAATGTTTTTTCTAGAATATATTTAATTATAAATGATTATAGAACAGTTGTGATGGTACATGCTTGCAGTCCCAGTTACTCAGGAGGCTGAAGTCAGGAATTTGGGCTGCAGTGCACTGTGATCGTGCCTATGAACCACTGCATTCCAGCCTAGTCAACAAAGCAAAACCTCGTCTCTAGAAAAGAAACAATTATTAATGAAGATCCAATATATTAGCTGTCTAGAAGAATCTGCTAAAATATTTTCATTTACAATTCAGAGACTGGAGAAATACCATGTGTATAGTATTTGACTTCTAATCAGAATTTTATTGAAATAAGCCTATTATTGCTTCTATAATGAAAATTTTTATTTACAACTTCTCTCTGTGAACAAAATGTTTGCAAGGGTTAGGAAGATTTGATTGGAAGCAAGGGAAGGATAACAGGAGGGAACTTGAATAAATGCTGGCAAGAACTCCCCTCCTGCTGACTTTACTATTTTCAAAAAGCAAATGAAGAAGTATGGAAGTTATTTAGTGGAATGTTTAATAGTTTTTAAAGAGCTTAGTTTCAGTGTAATAACATTGACAAGGGCTATTGACATTAGTTTATGTGAATAGATGAAAACATAGTGAAACTTTTATTCAGGATTATTATAAACAATAAGTTTTATACATATTTACTGCAAAATCTACCAAATTATAACTCTTTACAGAGCATTGTTCACTTAAATTTTACTGTCATAAAGTCACAGCACAGTCAGAATCTGGAGTGCCTGGTATAAATGTTTAGTGAATGAATTACAATCAGAGGAGGCCTCCCCACCATGCTGACTCTCTCTGATACCATCAGGACTTTCCCTTTGATATTGCCATAGCTGGGGTAATCTGGGAAATCCCTAAAGGAGCACCCTCCTGAGGAAGACCCCATGTTCCCATAGGAGAAGGACCTTACTAGTGTTAATAAGAGGACTTTACTAGTGTTCTGTTCTGTACACATTATGCATTAAATTGGATCCTCAACAAAGTCTCAGACAGAGTAGTTATCCTGAGGAGTAGGTAGGGGCCTTGGAAGGGATCAGGTACATCTGCATCTATTTTAGTTTCTTAGCTTTGTTTTAGTACTAATTACTTTCTTCTGTCCTTTCAGGACCTTAACATTTTACTCTTCTTCTTCTTCTTTTTTTTTCTTCCAGAGATAAGATCTCACTCTGTCACCCAGGCTGGAGTGCAGTGGTATAATCATAGCTCACTGTACCCTCAAACCCCTAGGCTCAAGCAATCCTCCCAACTCAGCCTCCCAAGTAGCTGGGACTACAAACATGTGACATCATGCCTGGCTAATATTTTTTGTTTTTGTAGAGATGGAGTCTCACTATATTTCCCAGGCTGATCTCAAACTCCTAGGCTCAAACAATCTTCACACTTTGGCCTCCCAAAGCGCTGGGATTATAGGTGTGATCCACACCACCCAGCCTCTTTTATTCTTAAGAGACTTACCGGAAGTCTAAAATTAGTAAAATTTGCATTGATTCTTGCTATAACAATTTTAGTTTTCCCCAGGATAATGATGATGACACTGACAACTACAAACAAATTAGGAAGTTCAGGAAAGAAAGAAAACCACAAAGACAAAATGAGTAAGTTAGTGTTGGAAGATGCTCTTAAGTAGTTTTACCCAATTACTGGTCAGTAAGCCAATATAGAAAAGTGAGAAAGTTTTCACTAACCATTAATTGGTGAGAGAGAGAGAGAAAGAAATAAAAGGAGAACAACAAAAAGAGGAGTCACATTATTTGTAAGGTTTCTTTTTGAAGTAATCAAAATGTTCTAAAATTACATCCTGGTCATTTTTGCACAAGTCTGTAAATAGACTAACTACCATTGTATTGTACACCTAACAGGTGAGTTTTACAGTGTGTGAATTATAGCTGAAAGATGTTTTTTAAAAGTTAAACCACCGGGCATGGTAGGTCACACCTGTAATCCCAGCACTTTGGGAGGCCAAGCTGGGTCCATCACCCAGAGTTCAAGACCAGCCTGGACAACATGGTGAAACCCCATCTCTACTAAAAATACAAAAAAAATAGCTGGGCATGGTGGTGGGTACCTATAATCCCAGCTACTTGGGAGGCTGATGGCGGAGAATCACTTGAACCTGGGAGGTGGAGGTTGCAGTGAGCCAAGGTCATGCCACTGCACTCCAGCCTGGGCGACAACAGCAAAAATTTTGTCTAAAAACAAAAAAAAAAGTTAAAACAATAAGAAACAAAGATAGACAGTGATAAATTGAAGTTTGCTGAGCACTGGTAAAGTAGAGAAATGTGTTGTTCTTATGTCTAGAGAAATAAATGGATATTGAAGAGTTAGATGAGAATCTTTGTTACTGCCTAACAAAGAGCTCCCATTTGTACCAACTATTTTCTTTGTTGGAATGCTCTTCCCATTCCTCCACCCACTCCCACCCCCATATTAACAAACTTGGCTTCTCTCTATCAGTCATAACTAAGGTTCACTATCATCTTTTCATAAAAGTTTTTTCTGAATGCTTAATCTAGAATAGCCACCCATTCACTCTCCGTGACATACCATATTTTAATTCTTGCATTGCAGTTATCATGATCCGATGTGTTTAGGATTAAAAATAAACATGGGGGGAGATCCAAGATGGCCAAATAGGAACAGCTCTGGAGTGCAGTTCCCAGTGAGAGCAATGCAGAGGGAAAGTGATCACTGCATTTCCAAACGAGGTACCAGGTGCATCTCAATGGAACTGTTTGCACAGTGAGTGTAGCCCAAGAAGGGTGAACCTAGGCAGAGTAGTGTGCTGCCTCATCTGGGAAGTGCAATCCCTGGTGCCACCTCCCTATCCAACCAAGGCCATGGGGGCTATTCCATCCACTCCAACACTCCAGTTCATATACTGCACACAGACCAGGAGATTCCCGGGCTGAAAAGCGCCACAAGTTTCCAGCATGACTGTTTTAGCCATTGCCACGGGTTTCCACATAAAAACTCACACAAATCTGGGTGGCTGTTTCAACTGACACCTGGAATCTATGGGAGACAGAGCCGCCCATTCAACTGAAAAAGAGGGGACTGAAAGCAGGGAGCCAAGTGATCTGGCTCAGCAGGTCCCACCCACACAAAGACCAACAATCTGAAACACTCTGGATTGACAGTTTCAGATTGCTGGGGAATCTGAAGGTCCAGCTATGTGGGGGGAAGGGAGTCCGCCATTACCAAGGCAGTCCACCACTACCGAGGCAGTCCACCATTACCAAGGAAATCCACCATTGCTGAGGCAGACCACCATTACCAAGGTGTTGAACAATGAGAACACATGGACACAAGGAGGGGAGCATCATACACTTGGGTCTGTTGGGGGCTAGGGGAGGGACAGTGGGGGATAAGGAGGTTGGGGAGGGATAACATGGGGAGAATTGCCAGATATAGGTGACGAGGGGATGGAGGCAGCAAACCTGCATGTATATATCTATGCAACAATCCTGCATGATCTGCACATGTACCACAGAACCTAAAGTACAATAAAAAAATAAAATAAAATAAAAATAAACACATACACATTTATTTTGAAAATTGAAACCTTATATGACAAAAGAAGTTACTATGTAAATATGACTTCACTATTCTGCTCTCTCTATTTTATTATTCCTCCATCTTCATCGACATGATTTGCTTTTCCAGGAAGCTCTCACCCAAACGGATAAAGTTTGCAAACAATTTTTCAAAAGAAGTTTTATTGGGATGTAATTTACCTACCATAAAATTCACCCATGTTGGATATAGAAGGCAATAATAGTTATTACAATTAAATATTTGTGCAAAAATCACACGATATACTTTTAGAACATTTTGATCACTCTGCAAAAAAATTTGTGACAATTTGCAGTCAATTCCCATCTCTTCCTGACAGTGTGAGGCAACCAACAATCTCTTTTGGTGTATATGAATTCTGGACAATTCATATACACAGAATCATACAATATGTGATCTTTTGAGTCTTGTTTCTTTCACTGAATATACTGTTTTCGAGATTCATCCATGTTGAAGCATGTATCGGCACTTCATGACTTTTTGTTGTTAAATAGTATTCCACTTTATAGATACACTAAATTTTGTTTATTCATTCATCAATAGATGAACATTTGGGTTGTTTTCACTTTGAGATTATTATGACAAATGCTGCTATGAACGTTTGTGCACAGGTCTCTGTTTGAAGATATACTTTCATTTCTCTTGGACAGATTCCTTGGATGATTGGTTCATGTGGTAACTCTTATGTTTAACCCTTGAAGAAACTACCACACTGTTTCCCAACAAGTCTGAACCATTTTTACATTTCCAGTGTTTCATACATGAGGATCCTCATTTCTCCACATCTTCATCAACACTTGTTATTTTCTGGATTTAAAAAAAAGTATCTATTGGTTATACTTCTTATGATATCTCTTCTGGTTCTGATTTGCATTTTCCTACTGCCTAATGATATTGAGCATCCTTTCATGTGCTGACTGACAATTTGTGTATCTTCCTTGGAGAAATATCTGTGTAAACTCCTTGTCTATTTTTGAATTAAGTCATTTGTCTTTTTCTTGTTGAATTGTGAAGGATAGCAGACTTTGCCAACCCAAATTATGCCATTTTGGCATAATGATTATTCTGAGCTGAAGGAAATTGGGAAGAAGCAGATACAAAGAAAGCTCTCTGCTCTTCCCCTAGTTACCAAAAAGCAGGGCATAAATTTGTAATTTCCTTACTAAGAAAGACAGAAGTTAATTGTTAGAGCCAACTCTAGACCTATATCTGCTTAGGGATGTCACCAATGGAATCTGCATAACAAACCTTGCTAAAACTAGCCTTTTTTTTTTATACCATTAGTTTCCCCATATATTTGCCTTCCCAAAACTTGCCACCCCAGAAGATGAAAGTAATTTTGCTCTGTCTTGTCACTTCTCTAAGAAGTATGGTTCTTTCATTAATGTGCTGTGTAAGCCCAAGTTCTAACCACCCTTTGAGTTACTCATCTCTAAGTGTTCCCACGGATATATGTAATGCACATATTACTAAACTGCTGTTTCTCTCTTGTTAATCTCTCTTTTGTACATTTAATTTACAGGGCACAAGCCAGAGAAGGGCAGAGGGAAAAAGACTTTCTTCCCCTAAAGTTGTAAGTTCTTAATATATTCTGGATACAAATCCCTTATCAAATTATATGATTTGGAAATGTTTTCTTCCAGTCTCTAGGTTTGTCTTTTACCTTTTCTGGTCATGTCCTTTGAAGCACAAATATTTTTAATGTAGATGAAGTCTAGTTTACCAAATGTTTCTTTTATCACTATGATTTGGTGTCAAATCTAAGAAATCATTACCTAACCTTGAGACACAATTTATTCCTATGTTTACTTCTAAGAGCATTACAATTTTAGCTCCTGTATTTAGATATATGATCCATTTTGAGTTAACTTTTGTGTGTAGTGTATGATAGGAGTCCAAATTTTTGTGTGTAATGTATGGTAGGCATCCAAATCATTTTGGCAAGGGGATAGCCAATTGTTCTAGCACCAATTATTTAAAGGACTCTCTTTTCCTCCATTGAATTGTCTTTGCACCTTCTTCAAAAGTCAGTTGACCATAATGGCCAACACAAGCTTGTTAAACAAAAATAAAGTTGGAAGACTTATATTTCCTGACATCTAAACCTACCACAAGCCATAATAATTGAACAGTATACTGCTGGCATCAGGATAGATGTACAGATCAGTGGAATAGCACTGAGAGTCTAGAAATAAACCCATATATATGTGGCAAATTGATATTTGATAAGAGTAACAAAACCACTCAATAAAGAAAGAATACTCTCTCCAATAAAGATATCGGGAAAATTAAATAGCCACATGCAAAAGAATGAAGTTGAATCCCTACATTGTACCATCTACAAAAATTTACTCGAAGTGAATAAACTCAAGACTTAAATGTAGGAGCTAACACTGTAAAACTGTTATGAAAAAGAAATAGGGATAGACCCTTACCACCTTTAACTTGGCAATGGAGTCTGGAATATTACATCAAAAGCACAAATAATGAAAGAAAAAATAAATTGAACTTCAAAATTTTAAAGTTTTATGCATCAAAGCACATGATAAAGAGAAAAAATGAACAATAAATGGGAGAAAATAGTTGCAAATCATGTATTTGATATGAGTCTACGAATATCCAAATACATAAAGAATTCTAACCACTCAACAGAAAAAAAATTAAAAATGAGCAAAGGACTTAAATAGATATTTTTCTAAAGCTATACAAATGGCCAATAAACACATGAAAAGATGCTAAACATGATTAGATAATTAGGAAAGTGCAAATCAAAACCATACTGAAGAACTGCTTCGCACAATCAGGATAGCTATATTTTTTTTAAAAAAAAAAAAGGAAAACAAAAACAAGTGTTAGTGAGGATGCAGACAATGTCAGAACCCTCACACATTTCTGGTGGGAATGTAAAATGGGTCAGCCACTGTGAAAAACAGTTTGGCCATTCCTCAATAAGTTAAACATATTATTACCACATGATCAAGCAATCCCACTTCTAGGTATATATTCAAAAGAACTAAAAACTGGTATTCAAACAAATACTTATACACAAATATTCATAGCAACACTATTCACAATTGCCAAAAGGTAGAAACAACCCTAGTGTCTATCAACTGAAGAATGGATAATCAAAATGTGATATATCCATATGATAGAACATTATTCAAACGTGCCTGTGATCTCAAATACTCAAGACACTGAGAGAAAGGATCACTCTCTTTTGAGGGATAATTAAAAGATAGTAAACTGTGGAGAAATGCTGAGTGTATGATAAAATTATATTGTTTGCTGAGAAGAACAATGGCAAGGAAAACCTAACCACCACCTCCACAAGTGGAAAGCTACTTAGGGCATTCTGAAGTAGCAAAAGAGTATATGTATATCAGACATCAGTTAAAACAATTCTTTGAGCATGGGATATGTGACCCTGCCCCCGTGGCTCACTCCTGGAGAGTACTTTCTAGTTTGTCCTTGATCAGTGGTAAGCAGACACCAGCTGCCTACCTAGTTTATCTTGGTTCTATGAGAAAACACAGAACACCTGTTTGTTAATAATAATCACTTGTTCAGAGAGAATAAATACATGGGTCAGAATCTGCTGGAGGCCCTCAGCCCAGAATGCTATCAGCCCCTAGAGGCTCTCAGCTGGAAAGGCTATTAGCCCCCGATAGTCCCGCTTTGCTGTTCTCTCTGGGTGTCTGCTTCTTAATGCCTTCAGCGCTGCCTGGGTGGGAGTCTCTATGGCTGAGCTGGTCTCAGTAAGTTGCACCCAAACATGGGACTCAAACCCAGGACTAAGGGTCACCTGAGCGATGGAGAAAGAAGCTAAGCTGAAGGTATCCCAGAACTCTTGAAAAAAATCTCCCAGGGTAATTTGGGTGAGCCCGGAACTAGCCCGAGAATTCTTGAAAAAACCTCCCAGGGTAAGTTGGGGGAGCTCAGAAGTAGCTTGGGAACTCTTGAAAGAATCTCCCGGCTAGGTGCTCTGGTTTACACCTGTAATCCCAGCACTTTGGGAGGCCGAGGCAGGCAGATCACAAGGTCAGGAGATAAGAGACCATCCTGGCTAACATGGTGAAACCCCATATCTACTAAAATACAAAAAAGTAGTCGGGCATGGTGGCACATGTCTGTAGTCACAGCTACTTGGGACGCTGAGGCAGGAGAATCACTTGAACCTGGGAGGTGGAGGTTGCAGTGAGCCAAGATCGTGCCACTGCACTCCAGCCTGGGCAACAGAGTGAGACTCCATCTCAAAAAAAAAAAAAAAAAAAAAAAAAAAAATCACCCAGGGGAGTTGGGGGAGCCCAGCAGTAGCTCAAAGATTCTTGAAAAAAATCTCCCAGGGTCAGCTGGGGGAGCTCAGTACTTGAAAAAATCTCCTAGGGTGAGCTGGGGGAGCTCAGTAGTATCAGAGTAACATGGGACAAAGATCAAGCAAATGGGAGGCTTATTTGGTGTGGTCTGTTTGGGCTTTAGTGCATTTTGCCTTAGAGCTGTTTCAGACAGAAGATGAAGAAGGACATTTAGGAGAGGAAGGAGAGTGTGATGAAGTATGCAGAGAAATTATAGAGTAAAAGGATGAAAAGTCATATGAGGAAAAGATGTGCCCATCAGCCCCCTCTCAGTATCTTGCCGAGGGATGGCCAGATCCTCCTGATATCTCTATTAAAGAAATTGGAAGCTACTTAGAAAGTGAAACTAGCTGTTGCTGTTGCCGTATGTACTCCTAGAACTACAGTAACCAGTTCCGTTCAGGCAGAAGTTCAACAAGCAAGAAAAAAGGGAAATTGGAAGCATGGCAATTTTGGTTGATTTCTATAGACTAGGATACTTTAACCTGAACTTGTTTATCTCCCTCTCAGTTTTTACAATTTAAGAACTGGTGGGCTGCCAAGGCTAATATTCAAGCTAATATAAATGTTAATGTTCAACTTCCAATTAGTATTGCCATAGAAGAGCTCACAGGACTGGTGTGTGGGCTTCTTTACATTCACAGGCCACTATGGCTGATCTAGCCATAGAGCGGATTAGAAAAGTATGTTTGAGAGCTTGGGAGAAAATTACATCAGGAAAAAATCCTTCTTTAGGAGCTATGAAGCCAGAGCTGAAAGAGCCATATGCCGAATTTATAGCTGGATTCCAGGAAGCCATAAGAAAGGCCATATCAGAAACAGAGGCTCAGGATATTGTATTACACTTACTAGCATTCGACAATGCTAATTCTGAATGCCAGGCTGTTTTACAGCTACTTAAAGGGAAAGCTCACTTGGTGGATTATATTAAGGCATGTGATGGAATAGGAAGAAATTTACACAAAGCTACCTTATTGGCACAAGCAATAGCAGGTTTAAAGATAAACAAAGGAGGGCCAGGTGCGATGGCTTGTGCCTGTAATCCCAGCACTTTGGGAGGCTGAGGTGGGTGGATCACAAGGTCAGGAGTTTGAGACGAGCCTGACCAAGATGGTGAAACCCCGTCTCTACTAAAAATATAAAAATTAGCCAGGTGAGGTGGTGGGCACCTGTAATCTCAGCTACTCAGGAGGCTGAGGCAGGAGAATTGCTTGAACTCAGGAGGCAGAGTTTGTAGTGAGCTGAGATAGCACCACTGCGCTCTAGCCTGGGCAACAGAGCAAGATCCTGTCTCAAAAAATACAAAAACTAAAAAAAATAAACAAAGGAGGTCCTGGAGCTTGTTTTAATTGTGGAAGAAGATGGTGAATATAGAACTCCACAAATGCAACTAAATGTAGCATGATTAAATTTTTTGAGTTTGCCAAGGGGAGGACAATTAAGAGCGGCTGAACAATACCTCAATAAACAATCCAAGGAAGAACTGTAAGGCAATTAACCTGGTGGCAAGATCCACTAACAAAGAATTGGGGAAAAGGCAATGTAGTAATATGGGGTAGAGGATTTGCTTGTGTTTCTCCAGGTCCAAATCAGCAACTGGTGTGGATACCATCCAGACATTTAAAGCTTTCACAGATGGCTGAGGAAAACCTAAAGAAAGCAGGACAGCCTGTTACTATGAGTAACTTGATGGTAGCCCTGATGGCGGTTACCTGGAGTTGGAGCAGAAGTAAAAGGAAATTTCACATATTGGGCATATCTTCCTTTCCCTCCTTTATTGCCGCCCATGGCGTGATTAGATCCCCCAGTAAATGTAAATAGAGGATTAGTAGGACCACAACCAAAAATGGTATAGCCAACAATAAGAGCTGAATAAAAAACTTTGGAAAATGCTTATGAACCTAAAACCAATAAAAGTCTGGGAAGGAAAATGTAATAGAAGATCAGGCCCTAATTATTCTATTTTTTTTTTCTTTTTTTTTCTTTCATATATATATATTTTTTAATAATTGCATTTTAGGTTCTGGGGTACATGTAAAGAACATGCAGGATTGTTGTATAGGTACATACATGGCAATGTGGTTCGCTGCCTCCATCCCCCATCACCTATATCTGAAATTTCTCCTCATGTTATCATTCCCCACCCTCCATCCCACTATCCCTCCCCAGCCCCCGACAACAGACCCCAATGTGTGATCCTCCCCTCTCTGTGTCCAGGTGTTCTTATTGTTCAACACCCACCTATGATTGAGAACATGTGGTGTTTAATTTTCTGTTCTTGTGTCAGTTTGCTGAGAATGATGGCTTCCAGGTTCATCCATGTCCCTATAAAGGACACAAACTCATCGTTTTTTATGTTTGCATAGTATTCCATGGTGTATATGTGCCACACTTTCCCTGTCCAGTCTATCATCGATGGGCATTTGGGTTGGTTCCAAGTCTTTGCTGTTGTAAACAGTGCTGCAATGAACATACATGTGCACATATCCTTATAATAGAATGATTTATAATCCTTTGGATACATATCCAGTAATGGGATTGCTGTGTCAAATGGAATTTCTGTTTCTAGGTCCTTGAGGAATCACCACACTGTCTTCCACAATGGTTGAACTAATTTACACTCCCACCAACTGTGTAAAAGGGTTCTTATTTCTCCACATCCTCTCCAGCATCTGTTGTCTCCTGATTTTTTAATGATTGCCGTTCTAACTGGCATGAGATGGTATCTCAATGTAGTTTTTATTTGCATTTCTCTAATGACCAGTGATGATGAGCATTTTTTCATATGATTGTTGGCCTCATATATGTCTTCCTTTGAAAAGTGTCTGTTCATATCCATTGCCCACTTTTGAATGGGTTTTTTTTTCTTGTAAATCTGTTTTAGTTCTTTGTAGATTTTACATATAAGTCCTTTGTCAGATGGGTAGATTGCAAAAAAATTTTTCCCATTTTGTTGATTGCCAGTTCACTCTAATGATCGTTTCTTTTGCTGTGCAGAAGCTCTGGAGTTTAATTAGATCCCATTTGTCTATTTTGGCTTTTGTTGCCAATGCTTTTGGTGTTTTAGTCATGAAGTCCTTGCCTATGCCTGTGGGCTGAATGGTTTTGCCTAGGTTTTCTTCTAAGGTTTTTATGGTGTTAGGTCTTATGTTTAAGTCTTTAATCCATCTGGAGTTAATTTTAGTGTAAGGTTTCAGGAAGGAGTTCAGTTTCTGCTTTCTGAACATGGCTAGCCAGTTTTTCCAACACCATTTATTAAACAGGGAATCCTTTCCTCACTGCTTGTTTTTGTCAGGTTTGTCAAAGATCAGATGGTTGTAGATGTGTGGTGTTGCCTCCGAGGCCTCTGTTCTGTTCCATTGGTCTATACCTCTGTTTTGATACCAGTACCATGCTGTTTTGATTACTGTAGCCTTGTAGTATAGTTTGAAATCAGGTTGCGTGATGCCTCCAGCTTTGTTCTTTTTGCTTAGAATTGACTTGGCTATGCAGGTTCTCTTTTGGTTCCATATGAAGTTTAAGGTGGTTTTTTCCAGTTCTGTGAAGAAGGTCATTGGTAGCTTGATGGGGTTAGCATTGAATCTATAAATTACTTTGGGCAATATGGCCATTTTCATGATATTGATTCTTCCTAACCATGAGCATGGAATGTTTTTCCATCTATTTGTGTCCTCTCTTATTTCCTTGAGCAGTGGTTTGTAGTTCTCCTTGAAGAGGTCTTTTACATCCTTTGTTAGTTGTATTCCTAGGTATTTTATTCTCTTTGTAGCAATTGTGAATGGGAGCTCACTCTTGATTTGGCTGTCTTTAAGTCTGTTATTGGTGTATAGGAATGCTTGTGATTTTTGCACACTGATTTTGTATCCTGAGACTTTGCTGAAGTTGCTTATCAGTTTCAGGAGATTTAGGGCAGAGACAATAGGGTATTGCAACTCCTGCTTTTTTTTTTGCTCTGCATTTGCTTGTTAAATCTTCCTCCATCCCTTTATTTTGAGCCTGTGTGTATCCTTGCATGTGAGATGGGTTTCCTGAATACAGCACACTATGGGTTTTGACTTTTCATCCAATTTACCAGTCTGTGTCTTTTGAATGGGGCATTCAGCCCATTTAGATTTAAGGTTAATATTGTTATTGTGCGACCCTGGTTGTGGGACCCTAACCCACGAAGGTAGGTGCTCGATAGACACGAGGGAGGACACGCGGTGACCGGTACCGGCTTTATTGGGATCTCCGGGTGACTCAAGCAGGAAGAGAGGAATCGCACACGCTTTCTTTGTTCGGTGGTTTTTATAGGGGCAGAGGGGCTGGGGGCGGTAGGAAGGCTGATCTGGCAGGTAGTGATTGGCTAGGTTAGTTGCTGGGCAGAAAAGTCTGCCGGGCGGGAGTTTGTGGTGCAGGAAGTTACGGGAGAGTTGATGGGGTGGATGGTGATTGGTTCAGTGGACTGCTGGGTGGGGGAGGTTGCTGGTCTTGGGCCGGGCCACGATAGAGTGAGACAAGGGACTCTCCCCGCAGCGGGGTGGGGGGGGGGG
>CAUYQU010040295.1:0-38889 GCA_963574635.1 Cheracebus regulus | reverse complement strand
CTGATATTTGCAAAAAGTTTATAGCAAATCTTACTGTAATCTCAAAGATACATTAGGTAAACTTGCATTATTCATAATGTAGAATAGGCAAATATAAACACAGTACATGAAGATACCAAGAGATAAGCCCAAGCTTGAACAGCTTGTCTGCCTTAAAAGCAATGAACATATTTCAACTGCTGCTACTAAAAGTTTCATTTTACTTAATATGTAAAAAAAGTGAAGCCATTCCAATGTTTTTTTTCTGTCATCTCTGTATATATAATTTATTTTATAGCCTTCACCTTGCTTAATTTTATATCTTGGGACTAAGGCCATTTTTCAAATGAATGTGCTCATATAGCTAAAATAACAGTAAATGCTATGTATAAATGGGATATATAAATTCAGGTTATTGAGGCTTGAATAAGATTGAGAAAAAAAGACAACATTTAAAATAGTACATCTTTTAAGAAATACTTATATATGGATTTCCTCATTTATTCAATTAGTCAACATACCTATATATACACTTTCTAACAAACAATATTATTAAAAGACAACTAAATGTGATAGAATATATGTTAATGAAGCAAAGATAAATACTATAGTCTCACATCTCTAGAGGGACTTCACTGGGGGAAGACAGGCATATCAAACGTGTGTGAATGTGTCTGCACACACACATACACCATATATATATTTAATGTTCTGTCTTGTTCACCATCTACTACTGTTTCCCACACAAGTTCTTCTGTCCTCTGAAAGCCCTATTCTTCTATCCACTTGACTGCTAACCAAACGATCTTGCCTCTAAAGGAATTGGAGGCCATACATTTGCTTAGTCACAAGTACCACTGTTTCCCATTTTCCCATTTCTGTACTTAAGAAGTGTTTCTCTATCTGCACCCAAGATCCCCTCCTTTTGTCAAGCTTCAGAGAAGGTTTTCTCTTCTTTTTCTGGACTAGGATCATCCTTCCATCTATATACCCCACCTCTTTTTCTTTTTCTTTCTTTTCTTTCTTTCTTTTTTTAGATTCAGGGTCTCACTCTGTTACCAGGCAGGAGTACAGTGGCTCCATTATAGCTCATTGCATCCTTGATCCTGGGCTCAATTGATCCTCCCACCTCAGCCTCCAGAGTAGCTGAGACTACAGATACATACCACCATGCCAAGCAGATTTGAAAAAAATTGCAGAGACAGTGTTTCACTATGTTGCTTAGCCTGGTGTCAGGCTCCTAGCTTTGTGAGATCCTCCTGCCTCGGCCTCCCATAGTGCTGGGATTATAGGTGTGAGCCACCACACCCGACCCCATCTATATCCTTGATCTGATTTCGTCTCTCCAGGAATTTTCTTGCTTCTCTTTCCTTTATTTTTTTTCTTCAAGATGGAGTCTTGCTCTGTTGCCTAGGTGACAGAGTGCAGTGGAGTAATCTTGGCTCACTGGAACCTCTGCCTCCCAGGTTCAAGCAATTCTCCTGCCTCAGCTTCCTGAGTAGCTGGGATTACCACCATGCCCTGCTATTTTAAATTTTTTTTTTTTTTTTTTTTTTTTTATTTTTAGTAGACACAGGGTTTCACCATGTTGGCCAGGCTGGATTTGAACTCCTGACCTCAAGTGATCTGCCTGCCTCGGCCTCCCAAAGTACTAGGATTATGGGCCTGAGCCACCGCGCCAGGCCTCTCTTTTCATTTCTTATGTATTTTGTTAGCTTTTCCGTCTCTACTGGCTCTTTCCCATACCTTGTCTCTCACCTCTGGGTTGTTTTTCCATAGTTCATCTATGTGCAACCCATACCAGTTTGCATCTGAGAGTATGTTGTGAGCATCTCTTCTCAACTTTGCTTTCAGTGTCAGACTGGTAGATTGAAATTTTCCTCACTATAGTGAGGTTATTTATATGAGGGAAATTGGCAAATTCTTTGCCTCAAATTCCTCTCCACTCTCCAGCACTGGTTGTGAAACATTTACAGGCAAACTGCTGCTGTAGTCCCTCACCTTCCCTTAAAACCATGTTATTGTAAAGAGTCTACTCTAAATCTACCAGCTTCTTCACTTCTCATCAAATCTCTGAAATTAGACAGCTGCCCTTGTTTATACTGGAAGTCCTATAGCAAGGAGGGAAAATGCTCTTATGACCAGCTATGTTTGTTGCTACTTTCCTCTTGCTTTTTGAAAACCTCTTATTATTATCCTGATACGGTATCTCTTGGTTCTTCTACCACTTCTTTGACCATTTTTTATTTTGCCTCTTTTATTAGATACACTCTTTCTTTCTTTCTTTCTCTCTCTTTCCTTTCTTTCTTTTTTTCTCTCTCTCTCTTTTTCTTTTGATGGAGTTTCACTCTTGTGGCCTAGGCTGGAGTGCAATGGCACAATCTTGGCTCACTGCAACCTCTGCTTCCTGAGTTCAAGTGATTCTCCTGCCTCAGCCTCCCAAGTAGCTGGGATTACAGGCATGCGCCATGATGCCAGGCTGATTTTTTTGTATTTTTTTTTTTTTTTAGTAGAGATGAAATTTCTCCATGTTGGCCAGGCTGGTCTCAAACTCCCAACCTCAGGTGATCCACCTGCCTCAGCCTCCCAAAGTGCTGTGATTACAGAGGTGAGCCACTGCACCCGGAAGCTAGATCCTCTTTCTTTGCTCCTAATTCTCAAAGTTCTTATGATTCTGGTTATAGTCCTCTTCTATACACTTTTTTTTTTTGAGCTATGGTCTCACTCTGTCGCCCAGACTGGAGTACAGTGGCACCATCGTGGCTCACTGCAACCTCTACCTCCCAGGCTGAAGCCATCCTCCCAACTCAGCCTCCCAAATAGCTGGGACTATAGGTGTGTACCACCATGCCTGCTATTTTAAAAAATTTTTGGAGAAACAGGGTTTCACCATGTTGCCCAGGCTGGTGTTGGATTCTTGGGCTCAAGTGATCTGTCTGCCTCGGCCTCCCAAAGTGCTGGGATTACAGGTGTGACACTTCTACCCACTTTAAATTGGCTAACTCATCAATGCCCAAAGCTTCAAATCATTCCACTAATAACTGCCAAATGTAAAGCTCCAGGCCAAACACTTAACTTGAGTTTCAGATTGGCATGTCTCATTGTCTTCTTAATATCTCTATCTAGTTACGTCACATGCACCTGAAACTTAACATGTCAAAGCCTTAATTAAATTTCCCCTTTTAAATTCTACTCCACCTTGTATATTTCCTGTTTAGATAAATGGCCTCACTACCCACCAAGCCAGCAACATGAAGACCCTGGGAGTCATCTTAGACACCTTGCTTTTCTTCACTCTGCAAATCCAATCAGTCCCTGACTATCTTTCTGTCCCTCCTCCTTCATCACTCCATTCTCACCCCAGCTACCTTCTTTCAAGTCTTTATCATTTCTTACTTAGATTGTTATAATCTTCTCCCAGTTTTTCCTCCTGCCTTCTATCAGACTCAGCCAGTTCTTCCCAATGGCACTGGAATGATGTGTTTTAAAAATGTAAACCTGATCGAGTTTCCTCCCTACTCAAAATCCTTCCGTGGCTCTTCAGTCTCTGAGATAATTTTTTATTATATAATACTTTGTCATTTATAAATAACAGAGGACCACACCCAGATTGCTTAAGAAAATTGAACTAATGGCAACTGAATATTCTAGAGAATGGATCTGGGTTGAATGATGTCAACAGGAATTTGTTTCTCTTCATATTTCAGTTCTGCCTTCTGTTGTGTTGGTTTCAGTCTCAGGTTCAGTGTGATAGCAAGATGGTGGCAGCCACTGCAGCTGTGTAACCTCTCAATTTTAACATATAGCAAGAAAGAAACAAGAAACTCCAACCTTCCCATGAAGAGATTCATAATTATCTCATTGCAATTGGGCCATGTGCCTACCCAAAAGGATTCACCATTGCTAGTAAACTGTAATATGTTGATTGGCCTATATCCAAGCCACATGAAAGTTAAGGAGGGTGTATCCTCAAATGGAAATTCAAACTCTTGCTAGAAGAATGGACACTAGGAAAGCTACTACTTATAATGAAAGAATCTAATATGTATTTAGCCCTTTGTATATCTCAGGTAGTGCTTCCAATGTTTTGCATGTGTTCACTTATTTAATTTTAAAACCCACATCATGAGGAAGGGAGGAAACTAATATACAGAAAGGTTAGGTAGTGTACCTAAGTTAGACACAGAAAATTACTGCTGTTTATTGCAAAATATGAATTTCTGAGTATGGGCCTTCCTTTACTTTCTTACCTAATAAATTCCTGAGAATATTTGTTAGCCAGATGACTGGTAGTTCAAAACTAACTTAAAAAAATATAAAGTAAATGTGTTTCATATTCAAAGAGCTAAAGACCACTGGAGATTTCTCACACACCCTGTCTTCCACAGCACCAGATAACTTTTAGAATGCATAGAAATGTCAAAGTGGCTTTAGGAGACTGATAGCTCAGGGTGGGGTTGGGTGGAGATGTTAAGTCCCCGGCTGCTTGCAGCAGGTATCTGCTTCCCATGAACTACTGTTTCTCTCCTAATCCCTCCACAGGGATCATGGTGCAAAGACAGATAGCCACCAATTTTTTTAAACTTCTACTTGAGTGAAGAGGGAATTACATAGGTTTCTGGCCTTTCTCCCAGTGGAAGCAGTGGACAGGAAGAATTTAACCAGCAGATGCATGAAAGGTGAAATTTTGTATCTGATGTATAATGTTCTTGTATTTTTTACCGCTTACCACATATCCCTCACATTCACTCCTTTATTCTAAAATTCAGTATTCCTTATCCTTACATGCCTTTCACAACTCTTTGGTGTCTTGACAAATGCTATACCCTCTGCATCTGACAGAACATCTTTCAAAAGTTGTGTCAAGTGTCATCTTCTCAGTGAATACCTTCCTGGAATCATCCTCCTTGTGAGGAAACAGCTGTGCTTCTTTTTATGTCCCAATTGCACTTACAAGAACATTTCCCATGGTTTCTGTAATTACTGTGTTTCTGTATTTATGTTTATCTACTTCTATTATGCTACAAGATCCTTGAGAGCAGGGAGCACATTTTATTAAATCTTACATCCTTAGAAAAGTGCCTGACACATA
This sequence comes from Cheracebus regulus, assembly GCA_963574635.1. Lineage (NCBI taxonomy): Eukaryota > Metazoa > Chordata > Mammalia > Primates > Pitheciidae > Cheracebus > Cheracebus regulus. The sequence continues at coordinate 33,818 of CAUYQU010040295.1, read as the reverse complement.
GCAGGTTCTCAATAAATGTTAGATAAGTGAATGAATAACATAAGAACACATAGCAGGTGCTCAATAAATATTAGTTAAGTGAAGGAATAACATAAGAAATATGCAGAAACTATAATAGGGACTCCTAATTGGCAGTAATTAAAGCTGGCTAGAGCTAGGAAGGATGAGTTGGCCAAAGCTTCTCACTCTAAGATTCTAGATTTAAGACCATTAAACACATAACTTCCTGCAATAAAGATAGCCTTTGCTATCCAAATATTTACTGACATGTTTTGCTAAAATTTTCACAAAAATTTTAGTATCCAAATAGAAAATTCTACCAAAACATTTATGTAAGTGTAAGAATGGAAATGTTTTAAGTCGTAGGTGAGTCCATGTAGGAGGATGTAGAGTATCTCCATATAGAATCATGTGAGTGTCTTCTAAGGAAGTAGAAAAGCCTGTGAAGAAAGTTAATGAGTACAAGAGGTCTAGAAAATCCCGTGTATTAAAAGAAACATTGATGCGTAAAATATACAGAGAAAGATTAACACACAAAACATACATTTGATCATGCACAGGCTTTTCTCATAATGCTTATATTTTTCACATGTAAGAAAATTTTAAAATATATTATGGTTATTGGTTTTTTGAAAGCTTCTCTGTGTCACTTAAGCATAGCATGGTATGTTTGTTAAGCTACAGATGTATCTCATGTGGTGGGTGGACAATCATAAAGATTGAAACCATGGATAACCTGCTGATGGCACTATAAGTCTTTGAAGATTTGAAGGAGATGAAAGAATTTTATCACTTGGTAAAAATTGACTTTTGACTAAAATTCTGGGCTAGTACAAAAGATTTAAAAACTATGCAAGATAGAATCATTGAAATGAAGATCATAGAGGAGGGAACTTCTTAGTATTGGGGTTGCAACAGTTTATTTTCTCCAGTGAATTGCAGAAAACTATTGACAAAGGTAACAAACAAAATTTCAGTAATATCAATTTTCTGGATATAATTTGGCTTTTTATAAATAAGTGTTATCAGGAGATAATAAAAAAGAGCTAGAATATTACATATCTAAAGAGAGGCTAACATAACTTTTAAGTGAAAATTGTAGAGGTGATAGTAAACTGAAACCTCTCTACTTTTGTAATTCTGAACACTCAGGACCATTAAGGAAATATGGAAGGGAAATTGTCTATTATGTGATTACTAAATCTGTAACTTTGTTGAAAAAGGAGATATTCAGTCATTTTTCTAGGAGTCATAGTTTCCAGTGGTCTATTCCTTAGGGGTATGGAATCTTAGAACATAAAGAATTGTGGCTGAGGTTTGGGTAAACTTTATTTAATAAAATAAATGGTTAATGAAGTTGCCTTGAAGAAACCTAGTTTGGATGATAAGCTAAAAAAAAAATGTTTTTCACATCAGCATGAATATCTGAATTATTTTTCCATCCTTAATTCATTTTGCCAGTGGCAACATCATCCCTCCAAGGATGCTGTGGCTTCACTGAATCTTCATTGGTACGCTCTGATGTTTACAGGCCCTTTCTGTTTAGTTCCAAAAAATGGAAGCTCTTTGGTGTTCGGTTTTAATTAAGCATGTCAGTGCTTGTGGAATGAAAGCCAAAGGCTTTTAGAGAATAGCCAGTTCTTCTCCAGGCTCAATGAAAGGACTTGTTTAAAAGAAGCAAATTGATTTTGATCATGTTGTGTATTTTCTAATAATGCCGTAAAGAAGAAAACACTTTCCTAAGCAAAGAGTGACATGCAAATTTCTTTTGTGATCTGTATTTGTGAAAAATGCCAAACTTCAGTATTGCAATATGCTCTAACAAATAAATACTGCCTGTGCCTGGGGGCCAAATAGTGGTTATCACCAGACAAACTCTTAACCTCTAAAATTTCTTCTCTTAGAAGCAGGCATTAGTTTTCTAGTATCTATTGTTTGAGTGCTAGTCAAACAGTAGATACAGATACCTTCACTGTGAAACAGAGAAAGTATCAATAAATTATATGACCTTAATAACATAGCAATTCAACTAAAATTGACTTAACAGATATTTATTGATTGTTGATTGTAGGCAATAAACTATACTAGGTTGTACAGGGACTAGGACAAAAATTAAGACATAATTAGTGTTCTTGAGGAATTAGTAGAATCCAGATCAAATAAGTAAATAAATAGTTATTGGGTTTATTTTGCTTTTGTACGTTTTCTAAAATATCTACAAATGATTAATTATATTTTATTTGACTATTACTATATCTGCTCTTTCATTGACTGTCATTCGTTACAACAAAAGGGTGCTCTCTGATTCCCATGGCTAGAAACTTCAAATTCAGTGTTTCTTAAATAATAAATATTTCTTAAGTAGTTAAATAATATAATATTTTTAACATTTAGTGTTCACCTTTCATAGATAGATAAACCATAACATGAGTTTTCTGATAAACCTTGAATAGAAATATGTACAAAGTGTATAAAATGTGAAGAGTAAGTAGATGAAGGGAACTGAATTTTTCCAAGTTTTGAATTACAGTGGGTATTGATTTTTGAGCCAGATTTTGCAAGACTAATATTTTTGTTCAAGAAGGGAAAGGACATTCCTCGAATGTGGACATAATGATCTGTTTGTTCATTGTGAAACATAAGGTCATGGATGCATTTAGTTTATTCAGAGAGAAACCAGGTACATGTTGCCAGGTTTAGGGGGGCAGGAGAGGTGGAATAGTTTAGGATGAATGTCAACAAGGTGACTTGGGCTGTGCTATGAAGAAAACTGAAGCAATGCCTGAAAAGTCTTCAGAAAACACACACACACACACACCCCCCTACCTATTTATAGATTACATTCCTAAGTGCATTGTTTTTAAAGGCTGGTTTTCCTCAACTCCTCCCTCATTAATTTGAAACATTAACATGTTTATGTTCTGAGAATATAGAAAGATTCATTAAATGTGCCTATAATCTGCAGCTTTTAAAAAGTTAGACTTATTTTTGGCAATCCTTTTTATTGGGTAATCAACATGGGATTGAACCTTTAATGACTCATCAAAATGTACTGGGGAAACATTATAAAAAACATTGATAAATATATCAAAACAGGTAGTTTTGAGATATATTCCTTTTAAAAATGATTATTTAGTGCTACCCTTGAGTACACCTGAAAAACATGAGTTTTGAATTGAGAATTCTATTTAATTTTTGATGAGTTCCACATGAAGACTGCTGTGCTCAGCCTTCAGCAGGGAGTAGAAACAAACGCACTAGCAGTAGGAGTAACTGAGGGAAGACAAGCCAGAAGATACAGCATAGGCCACACTGAAGAGGATCTCAAGTATAATAGTTAGGTCATAGAAATAGTCATCAGAGGTTTTCTAAATGAGAAATTTGCATATGTAAGTGCTTTCCCTTAATAAAAATACATTGTAATCTGGATTGGAGGGTTAAAGACAAGTTTGAAGGCCAATGCAATAATTTCCAGCCAGTGTTGTGCAAACTGTATGTCAGAAACACCAGTGATCAGTGGAGATGATTTAAGTATTTGCAAACAATGATATGTGTCTCCATCAAACACTGAAAATTTTAAACTGCCCAAAGAATTTAACTTTTTTAAAAAAAATTAGGATATTTGTCCATTTTAAGATTTCAAATATTATTCAGATGCTTTAAAATATCTGAAAAAAAAAATAAACTGGTCAAGACAAAAGATAATAAAGACTTGAACATGGGGGATGGCAATCAGAATAAAGAGGAGAAAGTGACTTCAGGATATGCAATTGAGCAGTAAACAAAACAAAACAGAAACAAAAACAAGCTCTGGCAACCATTAAATAAAAAATTAGGGAAAATTATTCTGAAAGCCAAAGAGAAGGATCAATTCCATACATGAAAAACTTGAAAATTATCTCCTAAGAAAGTCACATTAGCTAGAATGTTGAACAATATTACCATATGGGAAAATGATGATGGATCAATGAAGAATAGCGAAAGCTAGGAGGGCTTGGATGTTTCAGGATCTGGATGTCAAGGGATACAAGTTACCCAGAGAGGGGAAAAAAAGGATGAGTGTAGCAGGCAAAGGGAATAGCATGTCAACGTTCTGTGAGGTAAAGAGGCACAGATTCAGGAAGATGCAAAGGAGAACTCAGAAACAAGTGGACGAAGTGGAGTCTGACAGAAGCCTATTGGAATCAGTAGTTAAGTCAATACACCGGTTGACTGGTGATGAGAATGTTAGAGTGGAGCTCAGAAAACAAGAGTGGATATAAAAAGGGGAAGGCTGTGGGACTAGGGTAATATTTGGTGGCATTTGCGAATGCAGGGAAAAAGTGAGAGAAAGAAATAGTTTGAAGTCACAGCTGAGGCAAGGGAAGATTGCATAGGATCAGAAACAGGAGAAAGAACCAGTAAGAGGCACACATGAAAGATGGAGGCACCAAAGAAGCTTACAATTGCATAAAGGTTAAGGAGAAAACGAGAGCAACGCACAGGTAGAAAAGTTGTCTTTATAGTTCATATATGAATGAAGTGGTATTTTTTCTTAGAGAATCATAGCAATATATGATATAGTTAATTATTCTGAAGAAAGTAATCTCAAACTGTTTTAGGGGATCTTTGTTTGAAGTAATAATTTATTTAAAAGTTGCTCTAAGGTTCGTAACTGTTTAGTTTCCTGGCTATGGTAAATGCTTCCTGTAATTTGAACATGAGGATATTTCTGAAGGAGGTGCTTAGACTAATCACAAATATAGACACATTGCTGTGATAAATAAATGCTTTAGACTAATTACTGACATGCTCAATTGAATACTGATACCTCCTATGAAATGACTTTAATACAAGTAAAATGACAGCTGCACTGCAGTGAGAGGACACATAAAGCTTTCCATTAGTTTGTCTCCAAGGTTACCATCTGTGCTGATCTGACGTTTCAATGTGTGGGATTTCTCAACCTGTGTAAAGACTGCATTTTCAGGAGAGGTATCAATAGTATATAAAAGCAGCTTGGAAGGTACTTGAGCATTTGGCATACATCCATGCTGACCTTAATCACTCGATTGTTCTAGAGAGACACATGTCCGTGTTCTGTCAGAAATTTTGTACAATGATTGTGGAAATAGAATGTCAGGATTATTTGACTCCACATTGCATATACAAACAAAAAGAGGTGAATTTATATGTTATACAACCAAACTGCCTTCTGGATAAAATTGAGGGGGAAAATGGATTTGAAAAATTGGATGACTTTTACTCTAGAGTTTTCATAGTTATTATTTCATAAGTAATATGCAAGTCTCAAGCAAATATAAAAAATAGCTGTAAAAGCATAGACATTTTTGGAGTCTAGGACTTAAACATATGGCCCCAAATTAAAGAAATAGTATTTTGATAGTCTAAATGGAAAAGAGAGACTGCTTTTAGCTCAAAATTGTATAGAGTTTAATATTTCTTAATCTAAAACATTTATCATTTTTTCAGCAAATGTTGATTGAATATCTCGTCTGTCCCAGACACTGTGCTAGGCCATAGGTTTGCAAAGTCATTAAGACTTGCTGTCTGTCCTCAAGGAATTTACAATCTATATGGAAAACAGTCCAGCCCAAGGAATTAAACCACATTTTCTAAAGGTTTTCATGGAATAAGAACAAGATGCTGTAAAAGAGCACAGGGGCTACACATAATGAGGATTAGGAAAGTTTGGAAGAAATAATGTCGATGTTGAGATATAATGAGTTAGAAGTTAGCCAAGCCCATGGGAAAGGAAAGGGATGAGTGTAGCAGACAGAATAGCACATCAAAGGCCTGTAAGCTGTGGAGAGATGCATTTGGGAAAATGCAAATCAGTTTAACTGAAATATAGTGTGTATTGGGGAGCACATGAAAAGGAGGTAATGGCCTCAGTGAGAGAAGGTGGAAAGTAAAGCAGGTGTCAGATCACTTCGAGTCTTGTGAACCATCTCAAGGAACTGATACTTTACTGTGAGGGCAAAATAGAGCAATTAAAGAGTGTGGAGGAAGACACCTGTTACCACTGGAGTCTCCTTCTTGTTCTTCCTCATCATTGTCATCATCATCATCATTATCGTTTGAACTCACTATGTGTCAGACAATATCAATGTAGTTCATGCGTTTTTAAATAAAATTTTTATCATGACCTTATTAATACATCTAATATTTCTATTTTAAAAATGAAAACATAAGCAAGGAATGGTCTTAATTTCCCCAAGCTCACAGTTAACAGTAAGCCCAGTTGGTAATCACACCCAGGTGTTTCTGACACCATACCCCCCCTGCCTCTCTACTCTGCAATTCTTATGTAGAAAATGACTGTGTTCCACCAAGAGTACTCAGTTTGCAGTGTATTGCAGATGATGTATTAGATGACAGCTAAGCTGGAAAGGGGCTAGTTATGAAGTCATTGTTATTAATCAGGCATCAGAAGACAGTGGGTAGAGGTAGTGAGAATGGAGAAAAGTGGATGTATTCCAAAGATATCTCAGAGGTAGAATCAACCAGGCTTACTGATTAACTGGATGTATGGAATGGTATACTTCTGACTTGGACGATGAGTGTATTTCAGGAAGTGTATTTGTAAAATCCACTGGATATATTGGTTCCCTAAGAAGCACTAATGTCAGTAAGATTACATTTATACATTTCTGGTAGGAATGTAAATTAGTATAACTTCTATGAAAGAAAGCTTACCGGTGTGTTTTAGAATTAAAAATGTGCATAGGATTGACCCAGAAATTTTACGTTTAAATATTTATCCACAAATAGAAGCCGACATTATATCATATGTACAAGGATATACAGGGCAGCATCTTATGTAATTGCAAAATATTGTATACAAACTCAGTCCCCTTCCATGAGACTGGCTGATGAATTAAGATAAATCCATTCAATGAAAAGCTCTAAAATCCCAGATGGGAAGGAGGCATCTCTATGTGTGTATTGATAGAGAAATATTGTATGTATACATGACTTTATGACTATGTATGTATGTAGAAAATAAAGATGTAGGTAAAACTATTTATGTTAGGCTACCATTTTATTAAAGCTAAGTAGATAGATATCGAATTACATATAAATCTGATAGCAGGGTACAGAGGACAGAAAAGGGAAATATGTTTATTCTTCAGGGTATATCCTTTTGATTTTACTCTATATACATAGATTTCTTATTTTAAGAATTAATAACAAGATAAGACAAATTATAAAAATTCAAGGCAGAACCCCCTCTTTTAAAATCTTGTCTCCAGAGAAAGTTTATCTTAAGGGAAAAGTAAAACTGTTAGTTTGGTTTCCTTGTTTCTTTTGTGCCTCATTAAGAATTTAACTACGGGCCAGGTGTGATGGCTCATGCCTGTAATCCCAGCACTATGGGAGGCCGAGGCGGGCAGATACCTGAGGTCAGGAGTTCAAGACCAGCCTGGCCAACATTGCAAAAATTTCTACGAAAAGTACAAACATTAGCTGGGTGTGGTGGAGCATACCTGTAGTCCCAGCTACTGGGGCAGTTGAAGCAGGAGAATTGTTTGAACCCAGGAGGCAGAGGTTGCAGTGAGTCAAGATCACAGCCTGAGCAACTCCAGCCTGGGCGACTCCAGCATGGATGACAGAGTGAGACTCTATCTCAAAAAAAAATTAAACAATTTATCTATGTAGACAATCAGTTTTCACAGGAAAAATATCTTTCCCCATGATTGACTTATATCCTTCCAAAGTCTTGGAGTTACTAAAATTCATAATTCAAGTGGAAGAATATAATAATGTCACTATTTAACTTATTTTTGAGTCATTCAAGTCATTGTTGCTAACATTTTATTCATTTTTTAAATTAATTTTTTATTTTATAATTGGCAAACATAAATTATATGTATTTATGACATACAACATGGTGTTTTGATATATGTATACACTATGGAATGGCTAAATCAAGCTAATGAACATGTCCATTACCTCACTAATTTATCATAGTTTTATGGTAAGACCATTAAAAAAAAATCTGCTCTCTTAGCAATTTTCAAGAATGCAATACACTGTTATTAACTATAGTCACCATGTTGTGTTGCACAGTAGATCTCCTGAATGTATTCCTCCAGTCTAACTGAAATTTTGTATTACTCAACTAACATCTTCCCAATCTCCCCCACTAGCTCAAGCCTGCAGTCCCTTAGTAACACCAATCTTTCTGTGTCTATGAGTTCTGCTTTTGTAGATTCCACATATGACTGAAATCATACAATATTTATTTTTCTGTTTCTGGCTTATTTTAAGATACTATCTTTCAGGCTATCCAAATTGTTCCAAATGACAGAATTTCTTTCTTTTGAGAAATGTCCATTCAGGTCCTTTGCCCATTTTTTTTTTTAATGGAGTCATTTATCTTGCTATTGAGTTTGTTTGAGTTCCTTATATATTTTTGATATTAACCCCTTTTCAGTTATCTTGTTGGAAAATGTTTTCTCCCATTCTCCCTTCTCTTGTTGGGTTCCCTGGCTGATGGGATTACTCCAGGATCATTGTGGAATGAGGTTGGATCTGTGTCATGTTACTGCTTCTGAGTATGCAGCAAGGTCCAAGGTTGAAAGGCCTGGTACAAGGGCTCTAGTGAGCACAGATCCTATCTGGTCCCTGGGCGGCCTAGGGTGTCTCCAGGACCTTGATCCACAGAGCTGGTTCTGAGAGAAGGACCTGCTTCAGGGTCCACAGATGGTGGACTGTTACTGCGTGTGTGGATGAGTGTGGCTCACGGGATCCTGGGAATGTTACATCTACACTGTTACTACATGTGTGGATGATTGTAGCTCACAGGCCCCTGGGAGGAAGTGTGGCATCCTTCATATCCCTGGGAAAGCTCCATACTACCCTGATCTGTGACTGAAGGGAATTGGAACCAAGTCATGGGGCTGCTTCAGGATCTCTAGCTGAGACTGAGTCTTCAAGTCTATCTCTGGAGTCATGGACAGGTGTGTCTCCCAGCAGGTCCCTGAGCATACAAGCCTGCTCTCAGATTGCAGTTGAGAGGGGCTAGATCCTAATACAGGGCTGTTTTAAGACCCACAGGGGGCCAGGGTCAGAGTCACCCTGCAGGAGCACTGATCAGCTTGTCTCCCTCCAGGTACCTCTGTGGGCAAGACTTGTCTCAAGCTGCAGGTGAGATGGGCTGGAATCACTTTTCAGGGTTGTGTCAGGATCTGCTGTGGGACCTAGGTCAGCTGACCTTCCTGGAAGGCAGGTGGGCGTGAGTCTCTTTGAGTCCCTGGGCAGGCAGGACTACTTTCTGACCGTTCCTTAGTGTATTAACACCTGGAGAGTTCTTGGTACTTAGCTAGATGCTCTGGAGTGTAGACATAAAAGACACAATTAGACCTTTTCAAACTCATAGTTTATTTAGGAAAGCAAAAGTAATATGAACAATGTAGTGCACATTTTAATGTGAAATGTATTTTAGTTGCTAAGTTGGATGTAGATTGGTTCATAAAGAGGGAAGATCAGAGAAGCATGAAACTATCTAGCAAGAATTCACAGGATTCGTGGACCTTGTATTAATTCTTGAAGAATTTGGGTAAGTAAGATTAGAGGGAAAAGAAAATTTCAGTAGAGAGACAAACCAGGAATGTATAGCATATTCACAGTTCAAGTATGGGCATTGTAAGTAAGCAAGGTCAAGCAGAGTAGAGAGCATAGGTTGGGAAATATCAATAAGGTAAGTTTATAGGGAAACCAGAAAAGAAGAAAGAGACTTTAGATTTGTTACAAAAATAAAAAGGAATCCACCTTGTTAAACTCAAAAGAATCTAGTATTTCTTTGATAATTTGTTCTGCTAAGATTTATTTGAATCTTTAGCATAAAAGTCGTCTCTTCATACCTCATCCATTTTCTTCTACATTTTATGCCCATTATCTCTTGTAGTGCCCCGAGTAGAATTTCAGTATATATGTTCCTCATTACCTGCACAGTACATCACTTAAAACAAAATCCAATGGACCCTTGGATATCCCAGTTTGAAATTATCTATAATGTTGAATATCCCCTTTGGAATTGAAGTCTTCTTTTCTGCAGGCAAAACGATGTAATTCACTATGTATACTTAATGCTTATGGTGCTTATGGTCAAAACCTTGAACCATTTTGGTTCATCTTCCAAGAAACGTTTTTATAGATTTACTGTTTTAAATATGAAATATAGAAAACCTGTATTTATTATGTGGTAGGTTACTTAAATTGATATTCACAGAATTTTAAGATCTTAATGATACAGAAGCATCTAGGTATGCATAGAAGTAGGTCAGAAAAATGTATCTTTTGCTTAAATAAAATCACAGAAGTTCTGTGAAATGGCAAAGTAATTACAACGAAAAGAAGTTATTAGAATATAGTATTTTTTTTTTGGCTGGATTTGAAGCCTAAAATCTCATTCATGAATAAAATGATTAAAATAATTATTTTGGTAAAGTATCATCCCAATAATCCATTGTTGTATTCAAAGACTATTCACATTTTAATAAATATGTTAAAAGAGAGGGACTTTTTAAAATTCACTTGCTATTTTCCTTAATATTGCACTAAAAGAGTGACCTAAAGAAAACAATTGTGTCTATGCTTATAACATATAGTAGGGCATACAGGGGAAGTCAAATCACTCCATGTATTTTAAAAAGTTTCCTCTAACATGAAGATACAGTCTTTCTCTTGTGACAAAGGGGCAGATCTGGCTCTTAGAAATGTTGGAATTTTGGCTGAAAGCTATGAATTCATACTTGAGTGTGGAGAATGATGTTGGCGATTTGTATTAAGATTGTAAATCACTAAAATGAACACAAAATTTAAACTTGTGTGGAGATTTTAAAGGTATTTTTTCTGGAAGGATTGCATTAATAAGCAATGAATCATTTAAATGTAATTTAAAGAAATAAGCCCAATACAAGAGTTTATTTAAAATATCACATCATAAAAATGTAAATATAACAGGCTTTTTAATTTTTTTCAACTCAGTAAGCTTTGAGTGCCTGCTAGGTGCATAGCACACTGTGCTTATTCTTGACAAAATAAATCAGATAGGTATAAGTTGTAAAAGCAAAGAAAAGATAACACCAAAATGAATCTTAGAGTGATGATTATAATTGCTGTGAACAGTCACTATAAATTTTTTTGCGTGTTTGAATATTTACTTCTTATAAACATGTACGATTTTTTCTTTTAAAATTTTTCTTTTTATTTTTTGATGTCATCAGAAAAAATGCAATTCTCTAATATTTCATTTTAGAAATATTTCATTTTAGAAATCTACATCTAAGCTTATCAAATTCCAAGTTGGTAGTTGCAGGTAAAGGACATTGAGCAAAGATCGCACTTTTAAACATTATGGTTAGGATCTTAGGAAATTATCCTGAACTTTATGGACTAAAAGCAATACCCTGTCAAAGAAAAAAACGTAACAGAGTTAAACAGCTGCAAGGAAAACTGGATTCCACATAACCGTAATAGAGGAATGAGACTGAACTCAACTCCACTAAACAAAAGGCAGAAGTGTTTTTAAGTGCTGGAATGAACTAGTAGAAAAGTTCTAGAGGACATTATGGGAGGGCGTGGTTGGTCAATTTGATTATGCCATCTTTGTTTACTAGTTGGCACTTATTTAAATTAGACTTCTACCCTCCCACAGGGAGAGGCAGCTAGCGAAGCTGTCTTTTTTAATGGCTGCATTTTAAAGGGATGGCTCCCAGATCCTCGAGAAATACATTACTGGATTATGAAACTGACAGGTGGTTGAAACAAGGTTAACATTTCAAAGGGACAGAGAATGGCTTTACAGTTTTCTGAAGTAAATACACTAAGGAAAAGGAAGTTAGGAGGCCATAAACAGGGAGAAACCCACCTAAAGTTTAGTCAAACTGAGGGAAACATTAAGGCTATCTTGGTCAACTCTTCAGTTGTATCAAGTTGTACTGTATACATTGACAATATTTGACCATTTTTGACCTACAAAAGCAATGGGTTCATATGGCTCTGTGTAAGATCCTAGTATCCAGTTTGTTTTTGTATTATTTCTACATTCTGCAGAAGCAAACAAATCTTGACTTGTAGTTTTTAATTTTATACTTTTTTATTTCCAAAAGGACTTGGGGGGATTTTGTGTGTATTTACATTAAATAATAGATATATGTGTGTGTGTGTGTGTGTGTGTGTGTGTATATATATATATACATATGTGTATACATACATATATATGTGTATATATGTACATACATACATATATGTGTGTGTGTGTATGTGTATACATGTATACATACACACATATATACACATACACACATATATATATGTATGTACATATATGTTTGTATATATCTATGTGTTTAAGAAAGGTTAAAATTGAATTTGGCAAAAACGTTGGGAAAAAAAGGTTAACAGAAGTCTTGATTAGTTCTTAAAGAAATGTCACAGGTTTGTTTCAGAGCTTTAAGGAAAGAAGTGTAGTAAGCTGCAGTCCTGACCCTAGGAGAAAAACAAACCAGAGATTTAAAATAATAGTTTTACAGGTGTTGAGACCTAAAACAGTAAAACAATTTTTTCCTTTAAGCACTCATAAAGGCAACATTTGTCTGTTGGCAACTTGTCCACTAAGCCTAATAGTTGATTTCATAATCTGGGTTTTTGCTTGTTGCTTATCTTTTTTTAAATGATGTCTCGCAATGCAAACTTGGCAAAACTCCAAAGTGTAATTCAGTAAAAGCAATTTGATTAGGTATGAAAATAACAACATCCAGATACACAGTTATCTAAAGATGGAATTAAATATATCTAGAAAAATGAATTGCATCAGACAATATTCCATATATATATATATATATATATATATATATTTTTTTTTTTTTTTTTTTTTTTTTTTTTTTGGTAAACTGAACCCTCGATAAAAATCAGGCAATAAAGCTTGGAAAATTTTGAAGTTAACTGTTGTGGTGTCAGAATTTGGAGTTCCCATGTCTTTACAGATGTACATCTATATGCCATAACAATTTTATCAAAGACAGGATAGACACCCTCTTTTGGAATGTAAACAGACAACTTAAGATGTGGATGGACCTTCATATCTGCTCACTTCACTGGCAGGCCAATATTATTATTCTGGCAGTCAGAGTCCAGTTAAAATTGGAATTCATTACAATCATGGTTCTTGCTTTATTCCTTGATAGCCACTCATATATGCTTGTATGTATACAACAACAATTTTCAGAGTGTGCTTTACTTTTGTCCTTTTTTTTTTCAATGTGATGGCCTCTGTGTTAAACGGTGAGTTCTTTATGTGTAAATGCTATATTTTATTTATCTTTGTATCATTAATACTTAGAGTAGTAGAGCATGAGAAACGTTTTGCAAGCTTATAAATGACTTAAGGAAGCTAAAGTTTGATATTTAAAATTATAAATATAATATGTAAAATTATCAGTAAACAATGGACTGATTCCATTTCTCCTTTGCCCCATGTTTTCCAGTTTGCCGTATGTACAAAACCACAGAACTTTGGGGGTCAAGGTCGCCAAGTCTTAAACATAGTGGCAGATGCTGCTAGTTTTCTGCCAGTATCCACTTCCCCACTTTTCTTACCGATATGCACTTTGGTTTACAGTTGACATTAGATGCCTCAAATAATGGCTGCATTTTCCAATCGTCCTTAGATTAAGAGTGGCCAAGTGACTAAACTCTGGCCAATAAAATTCAGGCAGAAATGTCATGTGTAAATGTTAGGAAGCATCCTTCCTTTCCTCCTCCTCCTTTCTGCTGGCAGGAATGCAGACACGCTCACTGGAACTCAACAACCTCTTGGACTATGAAGGGAACCACATAATTGAGAAGGGTGAAACTACAAGAAAGAAGATGCCCCCTTCCCTGGTGTCCATGGAGTTGCCATATATGGCTTCCCTTCTTAGGTCAAGATTTATTTGCATGAGAGAAAAATAAACTCTTTTCCAGGACATTTTATTTTGGGTTGCTTTTTCCTAAATTTGTAGCCAAGCCTAATGGTAGTCATTTGGGGCACATCTTTGGAAATTCTTTCCAATTCCCTAAGACTGGGCAGGGCAGGAAGCCCTTCTTCTGTGCTCCTGCATACCCTGTATGTACCTTTATTAGAACACTTTCCCTATTTTATTGAAATCATCCTATTTTACATAAAACATTCTTTGAGGACAAAAATAATGTCTTATTCATGTGCCATTCATCTTTATCCCTGAGCTATAGCTAGGATAGTGTATGTGCACATAGTATATGCTCAACAAATATTTGTTTAATTGAAAAACACTGGATTAATGACCTGAACTGAATAAAGTGCTAACAGTACTATGGAATTAATTTGATTGATTTTGATTCAGAATCATACGACATTATAGTAAATGTCAAAAAATATGTGTGGAGATGTTTGTTATATTTGTTATATGAATACACCCTGGCTTACTTCCCACATATTAATCAATAAAAATCCTTTTTCACCCATATGTAGTAGCATTTTTGTTAAAGCCTCAGGTGTGATTGTAATTTGTGTCATGGAATTTATTTCCTTTCTTTCTTCTTTCTTTCCTCCTTTATTTCTTTCTTTCTTTCTTTTCTTTCTTTCTTTCTTTTTCTTTCTCTTTCTTTTATCTCTTTCTTTGTCTTTTTCTTTCTTTCTTTCTCTTTCTGTATCTTTCTTTTTCTGTCTTTGTCTTTCTTTCTTTTTCTTTCTTTCTTTTTTGTATCTGCTATGGGCTAATCAGGATCTTTGTTCTAATCCTTTTATCACAGGTATATAAAACTGATTTGGAGAGTATTATGAGAAGACATTTGGTGACTCCAAATCACATTCTCTTATTTCCCTGAATTGTATACTTGGGAATTGAACAGTTTATTAATCTTTCAGTTGGCACTCAGCTCATCATATGGTTGGTTTAATTTTTTCTTGTCTTACAATTTAAGAAAAAAATCATATTTTTTTGTGTCTTGTACCATGAAAAAACCATTGATTTGGATGAAATAAATCTGTGACAAATCATATAAACCGGGTACTGGAGACATTCATTGCATTTCTTTTCTTTATAGGTCCTTTCAAACTGTGAGTAACTAAGAGATTTGTGCATCATTCCAGAAGCAAAGCTAGCGTTTTTAGTGGTGTCATCGACTTGACCTGCTAATTCCCTGTTCTGGAATCAAGAGAATACTCCTCAACAAGTTGCTGCAATGTCTGTATCTAATATATCATGGTGAGTGAATGGCTTTCTTAAAGGTAAATAAATATATATCATGAGCAATGTTTTATGAAGGAGTTGTACTGGCAGAACTTGGGCGGATAGAAAACTTAAAATCTGGTTTCCAAAGGTTATTGTCCCATGTTAGGGTAAGGAAAGCAATCTAGGATTAGAAGCCTGACACTTTCAGTACTGTGATATCTGGGGACTCTGGAAAAGACTCAAGCCTCACACTGAATCCCAGTGATATCCAATATATTTCTTCCCAGCACACCATAGGAGAGAGAGAAGTGATATAATATCTTTTCAATATTCCTTGCTATCAGGTAGGTGGGTGCTGGGGGGTGGCGGGTAGATATTTGCTCATCAGTACTTCTTTAGATTTTGTATTTGAACAAATCTACCCAGATTAAACTGAATAGAACTGAAATATGGAAGAGAGAAATTTGTTATAGATGCCTATCTCTAAATAGCTGGTATTCTGAATAATCTTTGACTTTCCGTGCAGGTTTAAAAGCTGATTGGGATTTTAAAAAAGAAGCATAAAGATATTTTTCTGACAAATAATGAGCTTTTCTGTAGCAATGAAGAGCAATGCTAGGAGGGATAAACTTGAAGGTGTCTTATTGAACTTTGATTTTTTTATGTAAAGAGATGTATAAGTGACATTTATACAAATTCACAGTATTTAATACATGAATATAAGGAAAATGTGGTAATCTTTTCCATTTCTTTAAGAATCTGTTTTATCCTTGCTCTTCAATTTGTGCTGGAAATGTAGATAGCATGAGGTTAAACAGTTGTTATTGGCTCAACTTAGCTCCATAAATTTATTTGTAATGAAGAAAGCAATTTTTTAAGGGCAAGGATATACTTATTTGTATGGAGTCATATTTCTGAAGGACCTGCTTTTCATGGACTCCCTAGAAGATAGCCTTGGATCTTTTGGCCTGGGTGCTAGGATCTCAGTCTGACAAAAAAAAAAAAAAAAAGAATTAAGCTGAAGTATAATCAAACAGAAATTTTATTTAAATTGTGAGTTATTACTGCACAGTATGTTTTTAATTATGTTATGAAATTAAGTTATTAAAAGTTTTAAAAAACATCATCTTCATAGCACTTGTGAATCCTTTCAAGCTCCTGGGAGACCTTGACACATTTCCTTAAAGGAATTATACTCTTGGAAAATTGTGTGTTAAGAGATGAATTCTCAAAAAGCAGGCAACATGTCAAAGAGTGGGGAGGAGGAGGGAGGGGGGAAGGAAAGGGAGGAGGAGGAGGAAATTGAAACAGTTGTGACTGTTGTATTTCAGGATAGTGTTCGATGTGGCCTGGTCACAGAGTCAGGGCAGGACTGACAAATAGGCCTGGCCTCAGTGCATCTTGGTGTATACTTCTATTAACTGCTTTGATGTGATGTGAGGAGATGATTGTTGCTCCAAAACACAGTGAACTTCACAAAGAGAGAGATTGCATGTCATGGTTCTGGCCCAGTTGTCCAACACAGCACCTAGAATTTAGTAGATATTCTGTAAGTGCATGCTGTGGAAATTAATGAAAAAATATAAAGGAGGCAATTCAATGGTAAATAAACGTTATCCTTCTAAAAGAAAGCTTTAAATTGTGAGGCTATCTTACAGAATTCATCTATCTGGAATTTGTAAGAATCCTTTCCATGTTACAGGTTCAAATTTTATAGAAATGATTCTTGGATATTTTTATCAGCACTGCCCTGGATTCTAGCTAGTGTTACTGCATTAGATTTCCATGCAGGGAGCTATTAATTTGTTTTCCCAGCGTTGCCCCGTCATGCAGCTGTGAGGTGTTTGGCATCTCCATTCTCCCTCTTAGTATTTGGGTTTCCCAAGTGCTGACAGCAAAGGAAACAAGAAAGTAAATCTAAAACATGCAAAACAAGTCACTGATTTTTGTCACTGATACCTAGTTTAGACATCCTTAACCTTCTTTTTTTCACAATAACCTTTGTAATTCTTCTATATTCCTAACATCTAATTTATATCTTGGGGATCATTGTTTCATAAATATTTTAATAAGAATGCATAGTAACTCATCATTACATTAATTAAGTTATTACAGTCTCTCATCAGGCTCTCTGTTTTGAAATCCAGAAACTAAGATATGAAAATATTGACTGATATGGGAAAGTTAACTGGGTTGAAAGATTATTAATTTAAAATAAGACATGCAACATTTAAGTGTATGTGATGCTTGATTTAGCCTGACTAGTGCTTTCTCTAACTGTTTTTGGAAAACTGCACGGGAATCTAAATCAGAAGTTTGACTGATAACCACGTAATCATAACAAGGAGAGCTACGTGCCACCAGTGTTCAAAGGATTCAGGATAGGGTACACTTGGCAGAATAAATCTGTCAATAAAGGATCCATCTGCCAAACACAGAGGTCAGCCTCACAGGGCTGCTTCTTTGTGTCTAGGAGTTGGAGTAACACTGCCAATGTTTGCCCCTGTGATTCTGAGTTCTACTTCCGCCAGACTCCTGCTGCTTGGCTTTCTTGTTAATGTTACCACTGCCCTTCTAGTCAAACGTCCTGCAATCTGTGAACAGGGTTGTCTGCCTACCCTGACATTGTATTACTTGACTATATCCATGTGTTGATTTTAAAATGTAACTCTGAGGTTAATGTCGGGAGTGCAGGATGCCTATTGGAAATCACATAGAAAACCTAGGAATTTTTAAAGTATAGATTAGAATAGTGATAGGCATAGTAACAACTACCTAAACAATTCTCCCAGCTTTTAAATACCCTGTATAAGAAAGTTATCTTTTTTACACATTAAAAAAAACTTTCTTGCTATTATAGTTATGTGTGTGATACTTGAAAAAATATATGTAAAGTAATTTAGCCATTTCATGTAAAATCTAAGAAATATATTTAATCTAGGAAACTTCCAGGTTTTCAGGAAACTATAGTCTCAATTGGAAAAAAGGAAGAGTGGAATTTGATTGTTTCATGAATCTTCCTATTTAGTAAATAATGATCAGAGAGAGACAATGAGTAAGTTGATGCTGGTTGAAAGAGAAACAAAGGGATGTGCAGAACCTGTTGAAGAAACCCAGAAACAGGTGACAGGTTCCAGACTAATCTGAGAAAAAGAATTGTTCCTGGTAGCAGGGACAATTAACTGGAGACAAAATACTGGTCACCATATGTACAGTAACACTAAAATCTTGGGAACTCGGGGTATAGTAGGGCCTGGAGAGTAGTAAGTATTTGGTTTAGTAGTGGAAGGTCTCAGTGTGTCGATAAAGATCCTAGTAGAGGCTCAACTGATTTTCCCAAATGACTTCTTTTTGACCCAAATTATTTTTCACCATGATGCCTGCACACACTTTAATTTTGGTCCCAAAACATATTATAGACTGGACAGCATCTTGTGGAGGCGATAGTAATTCCACTAGAGCCGTGTATGAGAGAAGTCGCTGGATGAAAGGTAGAATCCAAGTCGACACTCAAAGCTTAGTGAGCATCTGTAATGTGCCATGCCCTGTGCTAAGCACAGGGAAACAGTATTGGTTAAAGCTTATTATTGCTGTTTTTGGAGTTCATTTATAAGCCAGAAGACTGATAAGTGTTCAAGTAATGCTGATCTAATGTGATAAGTGCTTTAAAAAATAAAAGGTACACGCAAAGCGTGTTTGAAAACAAAATAGATATTTGTTTTTCCTGCCTGGGATGAAATGACTTATTTTTCAGAAATACAAATGTATCTCTTGCATTTATTCCTAAATATAAAGACATAAACTAATTGCAAAGGGCCAAACACTACAGAAAATTATAAATAAGAAACTAAAAATGACCTAAATCCTACCATTCATAGAAAACTATTGTTTAAAATGCTTATATATATTATGTTCTGCATATATTTACATTTTTTTTCACAAAATTAGACACAAACCATGCATGATACTTTGCCACCTTCCGTTTTTAGTGAACAGTTTCTACAGCCCTCACTCCATTTGGTGGATATAGATCCACATCATCACCTATAGAGGCTGGTGTATCAGTGCATGGCAGTAGTGTTGTTGACTTTACTGTCTAGGCTGGACCTTCAGATACCTTCCACTTTTATACGATTGTAAATATTTCTGCTGTGGGGAACATTATTCGGAGATTATTGGATCACAAAGTACTGTGCGATTCAGGGTATGCAGCAGAGCCCTATCTTGTTGCAACTACATGGATAGTAGACATCAAGGCCCTGGAAGAAATAATGTGTTTCTGAGAAACAGTCTTCTTGTTAGTTCATCTTCTTTTCGTTAATTTGAGAATAGGGCCCATTATGTATGCTCACCCTTTTCCCAGATTTAATTCCTCATAAACATCGAGTAACATGCTGGTAACTAAGAAATATTGCAGTTGGTTAGAAGAATTTTATCAGATGTCAACAAAATATTCTGTTTTGCATGCCTACAGATTGGAAAAATAACAAAGCCTAAGTTGGTTAAGTTATTAATGTTTTGACTGAATTTAGAAATGATGAATGATCTTTGTTACATATGTTTATCATTTAAAATACTATTATGAATCTTGGTAATTTCAATAACACTTTAATTGAAAATAAAAACATTTGAATGATTCTCTTTATCCAAATGGAATAATATTTTTTGGCCAGACGCAGTGGCTCACACCTGTAATCCCAGCACACTGGGATGATGAGGTGGGTGGATAACTCAGCAGTTTTAGACCAGCCTGGCCAACATGGTGAAACCCTGTCTCTACTAAAAATACAAAAATTAGTTTGGGTGGTGATGCACACCCGCAGCTGCTTGGGAGGCTGAGGCAGGGGAATCGCTTGAAACCAAGAGACAGAGGTTGCACTGAGCAGAGATCACACCACTGCACTCCAGCCTGGGTGACAGGACAAGACTCCATCTCAAAACAAAACAAAACACCACAAAAAGTAATACCTATTTTAGAATATTAGGGTTGAGAAAATGCAAAATTTGAAATGCAGAAATGTTGCTTCCTTTGATTATTCACATTATTTATAATATTTATATCTAACATTTTATTTAATGAATAAATGAAGAAGTTGAATCATTCTATATCATTATTGACACCTCACCTGCATTTAGGAGGAGAAAGTTCTGGAGAGACAGAAGCAGCCACTTTTTTTAAGGAGGGGAAGAGGGGGTATCAGACTCTTTTCCCAAAAATTGCTATAGCCACTCTTCTGCAAACTACTTGTGCTATTTATGCTGCTAAATTGCAGGCTCTCAGGGATAGTACTAATGTACTTGTATTTGCAATGCAGAGAAAGTAGAGACTTGAACTGTCTCTATTTTTGGAACGATCAGGACCTGCAGGGGAGCAATGTGCATAAATAGAGATTGTAAGGGAAGTCTTTAGCCCCAGTTTTATAAGGAAAAGTCAGAATTTTGAAGGGTCAATTGTTGTCAAAGAGGGAAAAAATAAAGAGAAAGATTAGACATAAATATAAGGCTGATATTTTTAATTTAAAAAAAGAGTCTTCTGTGTGATAGGAAAAACTTAGTTGTGAGATAAAATATGAGTACTTCTCAGTGGTAAGTTCATGTTGAATGAATGGCTGTTCTATTAAGGTACTGAGAAGACAGTGGGTTTGAGAGCCTGAAATCCAAGAATCCTCCTGCTAAGTGGAAATGATCAGCTTGTAAAGGAGTAGAGAGAGAGTAGAGTAACTCAAGTTTAGGGGAGCATAAATTAAGATAAAATAACCTAGGAAGAGAAGAAAAAAGAATAGAATAGCCAAAAAATGCTCAAGAGGAATGACAAATGTATCCCCCCCAAATTACATAAAACTTGAAGATAAGTATTAGTATTTGGGTTAAAATTAAATTTAATGAAGTCTGCAAAATGTCAGTGTCTTTCTATTCAAAATATGCCTTTTCAAATTGAAATCCCTTTATTAGTAAAATGATTAATACTATTTTGATTTGGGATTGACACTTTAATTAAATACACTACATTTTTAGAAACCTCAAGCACTTTTTGGCATTCAGCTATGTGCCTTTAGAATAACTTTTTAAAAATTAGGCATTTATAGGAGACTTGGATATTTTTCTTCTTATATCTCCCACAAATTATTTGTCTTTGAATAGGCAAATAATTAGTAAAACACTATATTTTAATTTTGTCCTTAAAAACTAATGCCAACCAGACATAAATCATATCCTTGAAAATAATTGCTTAGTAAGTTTTGGTCTAGGTAGAGGAGTTTGATTTCCTGTGCAGTTAATGAGTCTGAGGTTGCAGGTTCAAACTCCACAAGGACTAATGAGTTCTATTCTCTTTCTTGGCCAAAGCCTACTAGACCTGTAACCTTGACCAGCCCTCCTTCCCAAACTAAGTAATTAGAAATAGTCCATTGTTCATCACCAGCTTATAGACAGTATTGGGGGGAAAATATAAACATGAAAATCAAGTGTTCTTCAGGAGGTGATAATGGGTTACATGTATTGTCTCCCTTTTGAATATCATCCAGGTCAAATAATTTAAATATATGCTTTAAAATTAGACTTTTCATCATTCTCAAATGAATCATAATTTACTTTCTGTGGAAGATCTACAGTGATTTATCACACCAATATTTCCTTAGACTGTAGAAGCTTTAACATAAAACTGGGCAGTCCATTCCAAACCTAAAGGCCGTAGTTTCTAAATACCAGCCATTTGTGGACTTGAACAATTAGATTAAAGACCAGAAAATAATCTATGAGATAATTTTAGTTATCAAAATAGTTGTATAGGTTAAGAGATGTTATTTTCAGCATGATCAAATAAAATTGACCGTCAAATCTTAAACATTATTCTCCATAAGTATATAAAATTATCAACATTTTATCTTTATCAACATTGTGTTATCCTAGTATACATTCTCCATCTTCTTTTATGATTACATTTTATTTGTTTTTTATTTGTTTTTAAAATTGTACAAAGATTTCAGCTTGATTATAAGACTATTCCAGTTTAATTAGGGGAAAAAAACACTTTTCAACACTATTATATGGTCAATAAAAGAATTCAGTGCATTTATTTACACTTAGATTTATGTTTCACTTTTAAGAGTAGGTTCATTGATAGGAGCTTTAAGAATAATTTGAATTTAGCTTATGGATGAATGATAATTTAAAAATAATTCTCACACAATTAGAGATAAATTAATATAATTTATTTTTAAACTAGCAGTATATTTTTTAATAATTTAAAAATATTTATATTCATTAATTTCTTTATTCAATGAATTTTTGAGCATCTATATTGCACTATTTACAACTTTCATTTCTGTAGAAAGAATGATGAATGATACAGAAATTTCTGCTCTCCCGAGGCTTACATTATTTTTTATCTATTGCTGTGCTGAAGACAGGTATAGATAAAAAGTATGTCAGCATGACAGATAGTGATACATATTTTGAAGAATAAGCAGCTCAAAAGATAGAGTATGATGGTAGAGGATGGGAGAGTTGGTATGAAGAAGCTCCTCAGAGGTGACATTTAAGCAGAAATGAACTATACAACTCTTGTAGTTGAGAAAAACCATTTTGGGCAGAGAAACAGGGAGGACAAAGAACCTGAGAATGAAAAGTATCTGGTAAACCTGGAGAACCATCTAGGAAGCCAGGTAGGTGGAAAACAGCTAAGAAAGGGGAGAATCCAAGGAACTGAGCTTAGAGAGGTAGCAGAGAGGCATGTAGGCCAAGACAAAGACTAGAGTATGTTCTAAATTTGATGTGCTTACTAGGTTACAGGTGAAAGTTCATATGAAATGTAAATTTAGAGAAATTCAGTGGTGGGAATAATTGAGTGTTGAAAGCAGAGTTTTGACACAATTGATTTCTAAATCCAAAAGGATTTCTCTGTGTTCTTCAAAGTTTATGGAAATAATTCATATTGTATTCTTAATGTAAACATATGGCAGAATAATAGAAGAAAAGATATCAAGGTAATATAAAATCTTTCTGATGAATATAACCAGTATCTCATTATTATACATTTTAAAAGATTCAACAAATCTGACACATCTGAATAATTAAGGGCATGACATATGTTTTGTTTTACTGCATTTTAAAATTATTTTTGTTTTTTGTTTCTTCTTAAAAAAGAGGGGGGATACATGTGCAGAACATTAGGGTTTGTTACATAGATATATGTGTGCTATGGTGGTTTGCTGTACCTATTGACCCATCCTCAAAGACCCTCCCCTCTACCCTCAACAGGACCTAGTGTGTGTCATTTCCCTCTCTGTGTCCATCCATGTGTTCTCAATGTTCAGCTCCCACTTATGAGTGAGAACATATGGTGCTTGGTTTTCTATTCTTGTGTTAGTTTACTGAGGATAATGGCTTCCAGCTTCATCCATGTCCCTGCAGAGACATGATCTGATTCCTTTTTATGGCTACTTAGTATTCCATGGTGTATGTGTGCCACGATTTCTTTATCCAGTCTACAATTGATGGGCATTTGGGTTGGTTCCATGTCTTTGCTATTGTAAATAGTGCTGCAATAAACATACTTGTGCATGTGTCTTTAGAGCAGAATGATTTATATTCCTTTGGGTATATACCCCATAATGTGATTGCTGAGGCAAATGGTATTTCTGGCTTAAAATCTTTGAGGAATCACCACACTGTCTTCTACAATGTTTGAACTAATTTACATTCCCACCAACAGTGTAAGAGTGTTCCTATTTCTCCAGAGCCTCACCAGCGTCTGTTGTTTCTTGACTTTTTAATAATCACCATTCTGACTGGCATGAAGTAGTATCTCATTGTGATTTTGATTTTCATTTTTCTGACGATAAGTGATATCGAGCTATTTTTCATTTGTTTCTTGGCCACATAAATGTCTTCTTTTGAGAAGTGTCCATTCATATCCTTTGCCCACTTTTTGATCGGGTTGTTTTTTTTTTCTTGTAAATATGTTTAAGTTCCTTGTATATTCTGATATTAGACCTTTGTCAGATGGGTAGATTGCAAAAATTTTCTCCCATATTGTAGGTTGCCTGTTCATTTTGATGATAGTTTCTTTTGATGTGTGGAAGTACGTTCTTTTAATTAGATCCCATTTGTCAATTTTGGCTTTGGTTGCAATTGCTTTTGGCACTTTAATCATGAAGTCTTTGCCCATGCCTGTGTCCCGAATGGTATTGCCTAGGTTTTCTTCTAGGGTTTTTATGTTTTGGGGTTTTACCTGTAAGTATTTAATCCATCTTGGGTTAATTTTTTTATAATTTTCTGCATATGGCTAGTGAGTTTACCCAGCACCATTTGCTGAATAGGAGATCCTTTCCCCATTACTTGTTTTTGTCAGGTTTGTGGAAGATCAAATGGTTGTAGATGTGTGATGTTATTTCTGAGATCTCTGTTCTGCTCCATACGTCTGTTTTGGTACCAGTATCATGCTCTATTAGTTACTTTAGCCTTATAGTATAGTTTGAAGTCAGGTAGCGTGATGCCCCCAGCTTCGTTCTTTTTGCTTAGGATTGTCTCGGCTATATGAGGTTTTCTTTGATTCCATATGAAATTTAAAATATTTTTTTCTAATTCTGTGAAGAATGTCAGTGGTAGTTTGATCGGAATAGCACTGAATCTGTAAATTACATTGGACAGTATGGCCATTCTCACGACATTGATTTTTCCTATCCATGAGCATGGAATGTTTTTCCATTCATTTGTGTCTTCTCTTATTTCCTTGAGCAGTGGTTTGTAGTTCTCCTTGGAGGGATACTTCACATCCTTTGTTAGCTGTATTCCTAGATATTTTATTCTCTTTGTAGCAATTGTGAA
Source organism: Cheracebus regulus (assembly GCA_963574635.1). Taxonomy (NCBI): domain Eukaryota; kingdom Metazoa; phylum Chordata; class Mammalia; order Primates; family Pitheciidae; genus Cheracebus; species Cheracebus regulus. The sequence goes on along the minus strand of CAUYQU010040295.1, from coordinate 8,787 downwards.
TGGGAGTTCATTCATGATTTGGCTCTCTGCTTGCTTATTGTTGATATAAAGGAGTGATTGTGATTTTTGCACATTGTTTTTTGTATCCTAAGACCGTGCTTAAGTTTCTTATCAGTTCAAGAAGTCTTTGGGCTGAGATGATGGTGTTTTCTAAATATAAAATCATGTCGTCTGTAAACAGAGACAACTTGACTTCCTCTCTTCCTATTTCAACACCTTGATTTCTTTCTTACCTGATTGCCCTGCCCAGAACTTCCAATACTGTGATAAATAGGAGTGGTGAGAGAGGACATCTTAGTCTTGTACCCATTCTCAAAGTAAATACATCCAGCTTTTGCCCATTAAAGGTGATATTAACTTTGGGTTTGTCATAAATAGCTCTTATTATTTTGAGATGTGTTCCATCAATACCTAATTTATTGAGAGTTTTTATCATGAAGGGATGTTGAATTTTATTACAAGCCTTTTCTGCATCTGTTGAGATCATCATGTGATTTTGTCTTTGTTTCTGTTTATGTGATGGATTACATTTATTGATTTGCATATGTTGAACCAGCCATGCATCCTAGGGATGAAGCCAGCTTGGTCATGGTGGATAAGTTTTTTGATGTGACGCTGGATTTGGTTTACTAGTATTTTATTAAGAATTTTCCTCACCATGTTCATCAGGTATATTGTCCTGAAATTTTCTTTTTTTCTTGTATCTCTTTCCAGTTTGGGTATCAGGATGATGCTGGCTTCATAAAATGAGTTAGGGAGGAATCCCTCCTTTTCAATTGTTTTGAATAGTTTCAGAAGGAAGAATACCAGCTCCACTTTATATTTCTGATAGAATTCAGCTGTGAATCCATCTAGTCCTGGGCTTTTTGTTGTTGGTGGTGGTAAGCTATTAACTATGGCCTGAATTTCAGAGCTTGTTATTGGTCTATTCAGGGGTTCAACTTCTTCCTGATCTAGTCACATTAGGGTGTATGTGTCCAGAAATTTATCCATTTTTTCTAGGTATTCTAGTTTATAAGGTGTTCATAGTATTGTCTGATGGTGATTTGTGTTTCTGTGGGGTCAGTGGTGATATCCCCTTTATCATTTTTTATTGTGTCTATTTGATTCTTCTCCCTCTTCTTCATTAGCCTAGCTAGCAGTCTATCTATTTTGCTAATTTTTTCAAAAATAGCAACTCTTGGATTCATTGATTTTTGTTTTTTTTGTGTGTGTGTCTCTAGCTTCTTCAATTCTTCTTTCTTGTCTTCTGCTAGCTTTTGGAATAGCTTGCTCTTGCCTCTCTAGTTCTTTGAATTGTGATGCTAGGGTGTTGATCTTTCTAGCTTTCTGATATGGGCATTTAGTGCTTTAGGTTTCCCTCTTAATACTGCTTTAGGTGTGTCCCAGAGATTCTGGTACATTGTCTCTTTGTTTTCATTGGTTTCAAACAACTTCTTGATTTTTCCTTTAATTTCATTATTTACTTTGGAGTCATTCGGGAGCAGGTTGTTCAATTTCCATGAAATTGTGTGGTTTTGAGTGAGTTTCTTGATACTGAGTTCTAATTTAATTGTACTGTGGTCTGAGGGTACTGTTTGCTTTGATTTCAGTTCTTTTGCATTTGCTGAGGAGCATTTTACTTCCAGTTATGTAGTCAGTTTTAGAATAAGTGTCATGTGGTACTGAGAAGAATATATATTCTATTGATTTGGGGTAGAGAGTTCTGTATATGTCTGCTAGGTCCACTTGATCCTAGAGCTGAGTTCAAGTCCTGAATATCCTTGTTATTTTTCTGTCTTCATCTAATACTGACAGCAGGGTATTAATGTCTCCCACTATTGCCTGTAATCTGAGCTACTCAGGAGGCTGAGGCCGGAGAATTGTTTGAGCCTGGAAAGGTGAAGTTTGCAGTGAGCCGAGATCACACCACCACACTCCAGCCTGGGCATCAAGAGCAAGACTTCATCTCAAAAAAGAAAAGAAAAGTCTCCCACTATTATAGTGTGGGAGTCTAAGGAGTCTAAGTCTCTTTGTAGGTCTCTAAGAACTGGTTTTATGAATCTGGATGCTCCTATATTGGGTATACATAGGTAGGTAGATAGATAGATAGATGATAGATAGATAGATATAATGGTTAGCTCTTCTTGCTGAATTGTTTTCTTTACCCTTATGTAATGCCCTTCTTTGTCTGTTTTGATCTTTGTTGGTTTAAAGTCTGTTTTGTCAGAAACTAGGATTGCAACCCCTGCTTTTTTATGCTTTCCATTTGCTTGGTAAATTTTCCTTCATCCCTTTATTTTGAGCCTGTGTGTGTCTTTGCATGTGAGATGGATCTTCTGAATACAGAATACTAATAGATCTTGATTCCTTATCCGACTTGCCAGTCTGTGTCTTTTAATTGGGGCATTTAGACCATTTACATGTAAGGTTAGTATTGTTATATGTGAATTGGATCCTGTCATCATGATGCTATTTGGTTATTTTGCACACTAGTTGATGCAGTTTCTTCATCATGTCATTGGTCTTTATGTTTTTGTGTGTTTTGCAGTGGCTGGTACTGGTTTTTCCTTTCCATATTTAGTGCATCTTTCGGGAGCTCTTGCAGGATAGGCCTGGTGGTAATTAAATCCCTCAGCATTTGCTTGTCTGGAAAGGATTTTATTTCCCCTTCACTTATGAAGCTTAGTTTGGCTGGACATGAAATTCTGTGTTGAAAATTCTTTAAGAGTGTTGAATATTGGCCCCCAATGTCTTCTGGCTTGTAGAGTTTCTTCTGAGAGGTTTGCTGTTAGTCTTATGGGCTTCCCTTTGTTGGTGACCTAGCCTTTCTCTCTGGCTGCCCTTAACATTTTTTCCTTCATTTTAACCTTAGCGTTGATTATGTGTCTTGGGGTTGATCTTCTTGTGGAGTACCTTAATGGTGTTCTCTGTATTTCCTGAATTTGCATGTTGGCCTGTCCTGCTAGGTTGGGGAAGTGCTCCTGGATAATATCCTGAAGTGTTTTCCAGCTTGTTTCGATTCTCACTGTCTCCTTCTGGTACTCCAGTCAATTGTAGCTTTGGTCTTTTCATGAAGTCCCATATTTCTTAAAGGCTTTGTTCATTCCTTTCATTCTTTTTTTCTCTATTCCTGTCTGCATGTCTTATTTCAGTATGTGATCTTCAATCTCTGATATCCTTTCTTCCTCTTGGTCAATTTGGCTGTTGACACTTGTGTATGCTTCTCGAAGCCCTTGTGCTATATTTTTCAGCTCCTTGAGGTCGTTTATATTCCTCCCTAAACTGGTTGTTCTAGTTAGCAACCCCTCTAACCTTTTATCAAGGTTCTTTGCTTCTTTGCATTGGGTTAGAACATGCTCCTTTAGCTCAGCGTAGTGAATTATTACCTATCTTCTGAAGTCTATTTCTGTCAGTTCATCCATGTGATCCTCTATCTACTGCTGTGCCCTTGATGGAGAGATGTGGTGATCATTTGGAGGAGAAAAAGCACTCTGGCATTTTGGGGTTTTAGCATTTTTTTGTTGATTCTTTCTCATCTTCATGAGTTTGTCTAGTTTCAGTTTTTGAGGCTGCTGACACTTGGATGAGGTTTTTGCAGGGGCCTTTTTTGTTATTATTGTTGGTACTGTTGTTATCACTTCCTGCTTGTTTGTTTTTCTTTCAATAGCCAGGTACCTCTTCTGTAGGGCTGCTGTAGTTTGCTGGGGTTTCACTTCGGACCCTGTTTATTTGATTCACCCCCATACCTGCAGATGTCACTGAAGGAGCCTGGAGAACAGCAAAGAAGGGTGCCTGCTCCTTCTTCTGGGACCTCTGACTTCGAGGGGCACTGACCTGATGCCAGTAGCATCTCTCCTGTTTAGGGTATCTCTGACAACCCTTGTTGGAGGGTCTCACCCAGTTGGGTGGCACAGTGAGCAGGAACCATTTAACGAAGCACTTTGTCCCTTGGAGGATACAGTGTGCTTCACTGGAGGGATACCCACTTGTCTGGGCTGCCTGGATTCCTCAGAACTACCAGGAGGAGAGGCTAAGTCTACTGATCCACAGAGACTGTGCCCACCCCTCCCACTAGGGGCTCAGACCCAGAGAGATCTGAATTCTGTCTCTGAGACTCTGGCTGGAATTATTGGAGATCCTGCAGGGAAATCCTGCCCAACGAGGAAGGATAGGCCTGAAGTGGTGCTCTGGCCGCAGACTGCCACAGTTGGTGTATTGGGCTATGGGGACAAGTCTTGGGGTCAAGCCTGGCTTCAGCAAGGGAAAGGCACAGCCTGGAGCTATAGAAATGGGTGCTGCCCTTCCCATGCCCAGGGAGCATAGCTTGTTAAGCTAGTCCCAGTGCTGGCTGCCGCCCCTCCCCCAAGGAGTTCAAAGGACTTAGCAGGCAGCTGCAGCCAGTGCTGGTTGCCCCTCTCGCTAAGATTTTGGCAGGCTTAAGCAGATTCCAGCTGAGAGGCTGTAAGAATCTGTGCGTTCTAGGGTTCAGACACTAGGCCCTGGTGGCATGGGTTTGCCAGTAGGATCTTCTGATTCGTGTGTTCCATGGAAAAAGAAAATACAGATTTAAAAAAATTTCTTGTTTGTTTGTTTGTTTTGATACAGTCTATGTTGCCCAGGTGCCATCATGGCTCACTGCAGCCTCCTCTGCCTCCCATGTTCAAGCAATTCTCCTGCCTCAGCCTCCCAAGTAGCTGAGACTACAAGCATTTGCCACCAGGCCAAGGTAATTTCTGTATTTTTAGTAGAGACAGGGATTCACCATGCTGGCCAGGCTGGTCTCGAACTCCTGACCTCAAGTGATCCACCCACCTTGGCCTCCAAAAGTGCTGGGATTACAGGCTGAGCCACCGCACCCAGCCCTAATGTCTTTTTTTAAAAATCAGAATATAAAACCAAAAATTTTGGAATTATTGATGTACTGGGAATTACTTGAAATTGACTGCAAGCCAAAGTAGTGTCAATGTTATAAGATCCGTATTACAGAAGTCACTCATGTGTACCTGCCACCTTCATTTCGCACTGTAGGTTGGTAGATTCAGTATATTGAGACAGCTTAAGCATTACATAATTGCCTAGAAAGGGGTAAAATGATCTTATAAGCATACAAATATTACAGCCTACTGGAATCTTCTTTTACTAGACACATATAAATAACTGCCCATATAAGGAGCATGGCTAATCATCTTCTTCCCTGGATATTTGCCATTTGATGTCTAGGAAATACTCCATAGGGTTATAATTACTTTTATCATACTATTGCTTTATAGTCATATTTAACATTTATGCATTTTTCCTCTCTTTTTAATAATTACATTTTCTATATTAGATAGCATTAAAGTTTTCCCACTGATAGGTCAAACTCATTTTTATTATGGTCAAAATCAGTTAATTATTTCATACTATCTAACTTGCTAATGCTATTTCCAAGTATCAAGAAATATCTGTTTTTCATAATAACTAGGTTTGAGCCTTTGAATGTGTTTTAATTTCTCAGAGTTCGGAAAGTTAAATGTTCTCACATTTATACTTTCAGAGGTCACATAAATGATATTTAGTGAGTTGAAAGTATTAATTATAGATACAAGATTGAACTCAAGTGAACATTTTCCTTTGTTCTAGGTCTGTTTAGATAAAATGGTGCATGATTTTAGCAACTTCAGTGCTAAGTAGTCATAGCAGCCCAGCAGCAGCAACAGAGACAGAATAATCTTCACTGACAGACGATTTTATAAAGAGCCAGGTGCACCAGGCCTCCCTATTTCAGCTGTGAGCTCATAGCAGAAAGCTGAGGTTCTAAGATATCCCCTATCTTTTCTAACTGATAAATTTCATGTAGGAGGAATATCATTGTTCCAGATGGTTTTTCAGCTTTTTGCACACCAGCTTCGTAGACTCCTGCTGAAATTGAAAATTGGTTTTGCTCCAACAATTGACAAAAAATTAGATTAGGTTAACTACTTTTTGGTTTTAAATTACTCATACAAACTGCTTTCATGACTATGACAAAAGAAATTGAAATTCAGACTAAGTGATGCCTCTGTGTGCATTTTCACTTAGACATTTTTCCCTGAGGTTTTTATAGTATCATTAAATTACATTCAGATACAGAATTTGCATAGAATCAGGCTCATTGAAATTTTGATGATCTTTTTCAATCCATAATATTGCTAGTAGTGTTTTTATGGAAAACTAGCTAGATATTCTAAGTCACTGTAAAGATGATGATATAAAAAGCCATCTATTATTAGGTTAGTGCAAAAGTAATTACGGTTTTTGTCATTACTTTTAATGACAAATATTTTACTTGCATTGTGAAAGCATTCATTGTTTACTTCTCGGTTCTCATGAAATGAGTAAGAAAAAGTAATTTTCTTGAAGGTTTGCTTGATATTCCCCCATAGTTTTTTTGTTTGTTTGTTTTTCATTCAGATTTTAAGCATTGGGAGAATAAAACAGACATATATTTAGCAGGTTATAAATGAGATCAATTGAAGCCAAACATTGCGCTTGTAGTTATTATCAGAACATATATGGGGAGGCACTTGAAACCTCAGCTTCCCAGTTGAAATATCCATGAGACATCTGACTACTAGGAAAGGGATGGGGTCATGTTACACAATTCTGGCCCCAGTTGCTCAACAGGTGTTTTGCAATCACAAATGGCTGGACATTCATTAGCACCTTTAATCTGACTCCCAGCTGATCATCGGAACAGAGAGTGTGTATACAATATTGGTTGAAGAGTTTGGTTAAAAATAAAAACAAAGCCCAACATTGGAAAAAAAGGTGAAATAATTTGGTTCTGATAAGGCTATTCTGTGCCTACCATATGTAGACACTTTTTTAAAGACGTGAAGTCCCTTAGCTCTGCTTCCCAGGCTGGGATGCAATGGCATGATCATAGCTCACTGCAGCCTTGAACTCGTGGGCTCAAACTATCCTCACACCTCAGCCTCCTGAGTAGCTGGGACTATTATAGGCATGTGCCACTAACCCAGCTAATTTTAAAAATATTTTTAGAGACACGGTCTCACTCTGTTACCCAGGCAGGTCTCAAACTTCTGGGCTCAAGTGTCCTTCTCACCTCAGTCTTTGTATACAGACATTTATTTTACTGGTCACTGAGAAGTTTTGAGGATATATTTCCAGCTGTGAATTGATGCCGTGGCTCATTTGAGCTAAGGTGAAAACATTCCTGATATTCAAGAAAATAAAACAACCCTTTTCCCATTCTGTCCTTTTGATTTTTAACATCTTCCCTTTGGGGAAATATCCTCAAATTCATGTTCTGTCATCTTTTGCCATTTCTAACTGTCCCTTAACCTTTTCTCATCATAAATCATTACCTGACATTGATGGGGCATTTACCTAAAATTGTAGAACATTTTGTAGAACGAAGCTGTGAAGCCAGAAAAGGCATTGGTTACAAAGCCTGAGTTAATGATCAAGGAACAGTGAAAGACAAAGAATCATGTTACAAAATGAGAAAAATAAAAATAATATTGGTCTAAGATTTCAAAATGAGAAAAATAAAGATAATTATTGGCCTAAAATTACTAATTTTCTTTCTTTAGTCTGAAAATAATGTCCTTCCTGACTTTTTGTTATTAAAATGGACATTCTTTTATGAAATGAAGGTGATAATAAATTATCATTGTTGTCACTAATTGACAAAATAAGAAGTGATTAGCCCTAAAGTGGAGGTTCCACCTCTGATTTCCAGTGTTTGCTTCCATATTTCTAAGAATGTGGGGACTACTGATCTAATTCAGCTAATTACTCAAACCATGTATTCCATCAACAGAAATCCTAACAAGCAATAATCCAGCCTTTCCTGAAAAGCCTTCTTGTGGATTCTCAGCCAGATGGGCTACCCATTATGCTTTAATTGATGCAAATATTCCCCTACATTGGATCTAAGTCTTCTGTACTAATTGCTACTTTTTTATTTTACCCAGAGAGGTATATGCTATGTCTAATGTAATATTTTCCTGTGTTCCACAGAATATTAATTCTATGGAATTCTATGGATTAATTAATATATATTAATACATATTACCACAAAAGGGGAGCAAACTACAGTCAAATTATTTTGGAAAACAGTAGTTCAAACTATAGGTTATTTCTGTACTTCAAAAATGCATTTTTGGGATAATACACACACTTTTTTTTTTTTGAGACAGGATTTCCCTCTGTCACTCAGACTAGAGTTCAGTGGTGTATCATAGCTCACTCTAACCCGAATTCGTGAGCCCAAGCAATCTTCCCGTCTCAGCTTCCTTAGTAGCTGCGACTACAGGCATGCACCACCACACGTGCCTAATTTTTATTATTATTATTATTATTATTATAGAGATGAGATCTTGCTTTGTTGGCCAGGCTGATCCCAAACTCTTGACTTCAAGCAGTCTTCCCACCTTGGCCTACTAAATTGCTGGGATTGCAGATGTGAGCCATGGCAACTGACCTAACAATATATGTATTAAGCATAGCCGGCGGTGTTCTATTTGCTGATCAATACTGGATATATTTAAAAAGGATATACAGTCATCTGAGTTTCTGAATTTTGATTATGGAATCATTTTTCTTTTAAGTAGTGAATGTTATTTGGGGCAGCAGTAAATCATTAAACAAACATTACATTCATTTTCTCTGATTCCTTTCTTTTTTTTTTTTTTTTAGAATAAAAAGAATGAAAGAGAGAAAGGAAGAGGAAGAGATTTTAGAAAAAGAGAGAAAAGGAGAAAGAAAGAAACAGCAAAAGAAAGAAAAAATGAAAGAGAAAGAAAGAGGAAGAGATTT